>BMAC01000071.1:1974356-2056748 GCA_014905375.1 Phtheirospermum japonicum
AGGTCTTTCTTGTCAATCTTTAATCTAAATGTAATGAATATTCATATATGCATGAGGTTGGAAAAAAAAATAGATAGAGAGGATAAGTTGAAAAAATATAAAATATATATGTATGGGCTGAATATTCTGTTTGCACCAACTTTTTTGTGTTTATAAAAAAAAATATATGCATCAAGTTTTCATCTGTTAACGAATCCAACTTCAGCTCAACCGGTTATAGAGTTTGTAACTTTTCTATCTGGATTTGGTAACTTGATTACTATTGATAATAATGAGCTTCTTATAAGTCCCCCTTTGACTGGTATTTTTCATAATTAAGTGCAGACAGTGTCTTAATTTATTTTTTTGTATATTTGAACTCTTATATGCTGGTCCATTCTCTTTCATATCCACCATCGTCACAGCTTTACTTTGTGTCCCGTGTATCAGAATATAATTGTCTTGATGATGATGATGATATCTGCCCATCTACCTACTCATTCTCTTCCTTTCTGAATTTCCTGTAACAAATTCCTTAAACAACATCTCGTCTATCTTTTCTTCATTTTTTGTTTCAACCGGTGGACTTGTCAGCAGCAGTATAACCTCAACATATATACATTATATATTTATAACTTTTTTTTTCTTTTCCAGAGCTATGTCACCATGATATTTTGAGGCAATTGGGAAATAAATGAAGTGGAAGTATTTTGATATTGTGTACTTGTTTGGGAGAAAACAATTAGAAGACATTTTATTTAATATTTATGTTGTACCAAGAACTTAAGACTGATTAATGTGTTGTCGTTGTGGATTGTTGTACGACGTGTTTGGCATATTGTTGTGGTCCTTGTGGATTGTTCTTGTGTTGGTTAATTTCTTTGTGATGTCATTGTGGATTGTTCTTGTATTGGTTAATTTCCTTGTGCTATTTTTTCTTGCGAAGTTTTTCTTTGTTGGTTAATTTCCTTGTGTTGTGCAGTTCTAGTTATTTTTTTTTTCGGGTACCCGTTTACCCGTTGGGTATGGTAGGGTACCCGTTAAAGTATAATCGGGTAATCGGGTAGGGTAGCGGGTATGAAATCCTTGCCCGTACCCTACCCGTACCCGATACTGTACCTTGCGGGTAGTACCCTCACCCGACCCTTTACCCGATTTTTGAGGGTAATACCCTACCCGATTCGTCGGGTACCCTACCCGTCAGGTAAAATTGACAGCCCTACTTTTAGGTAGTATCTAATGAAGTTGAACCCTAAAAAAATTGTGATTTTCTAGTAAGGGTGGGTTAACTCCTTGGATATATTTTCATCGAAAAAGGCTTATAAGCCAATCTAGTAATGGTCAGAGCTTTTCGAAAGATGCAAGCCTAATGAGCACGAAAAAGGTTCAGTGTTTCATTTTTTACATGGTGCCCTGAGTAGGTACATTTCACAATCATCAGAAAGGAATCGTCATTTCTTTTGGGTTTTACGCAAAGAGGTGAGATTTAAATGGAATGAAGAGTGTCAATCAGTCTTTGAGCTATTGAAAGAATACTTAGCTAAATCTATCCTTTCTCACCAATAATATAATAGGTGAGACACTCTATTTGTATATATGTTCATCGGGGACCAAGCCATTAGAATGGTCTTACTCAGGGAGGAGGGAAAGGTGCAGAAGTCGGTCTACTACATAAGAAAGATATTACACGAGGCTAAGATCCGATATGTAAATGTTGAGAAGGCCATGTTAGCTCTATTTCTGAAAATCTTCATGCAAATGATATTGACTTTGAGGAATGTTCAGACTAACCTGCTGTTGAAAGTGACAGTTAATAAAACTCAGTGAAAATGATATTGACTTTTAGGAATGAACCGCGATCAAAACATAATCCTTGGATAACATTATGAAAGAAATGAAAATCCATTCTCAGTATGTGGGGAGTTAGGTTGGGTTTACAAATGGGTGAGTACAAAATTTAAGGTGTGGTGCAGGATAGTACTAAATAGCCCAAATAGAGAGAAAATAGAGTACGCGATCCAAATGACTATTATCTATCAATGAAGTATAACATGAAGCTTTTCTTAGAGGGATATAAGTGAAAATGTTTGTGGAAGCAGTGAGACTATAAGTTTACGTGGATCCCCAACTAGTGTATGATTAACACGTATTTGTGCTTATTTTATTAGTAATTTAGTTAGTTTTTTCTATTGTTTTTGGTATAAGTTGGATAGTTTAATCTTAAAAACGTATATTTGTATTTACAACTTATTTTATCGCATTATGATCTTAATTGATGCAAATAGGTGAATTATCTCTATTTCTCACCTTATAGCTAAGTAACCGGAGGAGCTCAGCATGTAAAAGATGAAGATTGATGGTTAAGAGATAAGAATCGAGCGTTGCGGTGAAGAATTAGCAAGTTTATGAAGCTAACGATTATATTTCACGGTAGCCTTACCGCTAGTTAACACCGTTACACCTAGCGGTTACCATATCGTTACCAACACCGTTAACCTAATCGCTAAAGGTGGACAGAGAGCTTAGTGGTGCACCTAACGATTACACCCTTATCGCTATCTCTACCGTTAGGGAAGAACAGAGACGCAAAGAGAAGAGTTAACGGTAACTCTAGCGGTAACTCTTACCGCTAAGTGTTACCGCTATCGAGCCCATTAACTGACTTAGTTGAATTGTTCTCCAAGAATTCAGAATTCTATAAATACCACACAATTAATCCGACTTTGGGGTGTACAAAAGTCATTATAATCTTACTAAAAAAGTATTCCAAGGGTTAAAAACATGTTTTCAACACCCATTAGCATAGATTGAAGTTCAAGATCAAGGATTCAAGGCTTACAAGTTCCGAAGGCCTTTAGAGAGTGCGCAGCCCGTTTTACGTCTGAGATCCATCGTTTTTCTCTGGAGTAGCTGGAGAATTTTCTGAAATTCTTAGACTAAATAAATACTCTAATCTTTTATTGTTTTCTCATATTAATTTTCATAGTTCAAGCATTGGATAATTACTTTTATTTGATATTATTGAGTTGGGTATGAACTTTGTTTTCGTTGAATAAATCAAGCTAGTAGATTTCGGTTTTAATTTAGTTTATTTGATTCATGATTACGTATTGGAGATTTGGATTCATTGATGTTATTTATGCAATTTGATTTATCTTATTTAATACCGATTATGCTAAGAGATTCATGTTATTTGCTTGCTTCATGATAGTTGTTTTAATATGCTTTTGAGATCCGTTTAAGCAATTCGATTTCGTTTATGATACCTGATCATCGCTGCGTTTTAAGTTTCAGTTAAGTTACTCTTAGATAACTACTTAGTTCTTAAATTTGGGTTTTTAAAATTGGTTAAAATACAAGCTTTTAAATTCTAGTTGGTAAATTTAGATAAGATAGTTAGAGTTAAGTTTAAGTTATTGCATTTAATTTCTTAGTTGTTAATCAAAATCAAACAAAACCCCCCAAAATATTTGAATTTACGTTTTTATTAAACAAACTTCTAAGACCCCGAATTTTGTTGTCCTTGAGAGACGACTTGAGTCAACTTTCCAACCTAAAAGTGTCCTCATACTCTTGCGAGCAAGCTTGAATGTTTTAATTTAAATATATATGATTGGGGTGCATAAAAGCTTGGTTCAAAATTTTGGCGCCGTTGCCAGGGACAACAATATGGAGTCAAAGATTTTTGTTCTTTTTATTTCAAATTCATTATTTATTTGCATACGTGTGCTTGGTTTTGATTTTGCCACTTGGTACGTTTATGTTCTGTTGATTTTATGCAAGGTAGACATTCACTTCACCTCGATCTTGCACCATTCTTTGACAACACCCATCGTGCAAATCCAACAAGACCAAGGCCCGTGTCCATTCCCGAGAGTGTGTCTTCTATAGCTATGGATATTGTGTGTGACGAGATTCTTGAGACCATGGCAAGACGAACAAATCATGGAGACTACCATAATGAGTTATTCGACGCTTTAAATAATAACTTGCCCTTACCTCCCACACGAAGACGTATGGGTGAATACGGAAGCGAACCGCAATGATTTGTAGGCCGAATTCAACCACGAGCCCATCAGGCCGAGCAACAACAAGAACAAATAAACTGAGGGAGAAACGCACAACACATCGAGAACTTACATGACAATTATTTTGAAAGACCACCCCCTCAACGAGAGCGTCTATATGAATGGCTCTATGACCAAGACGTTCGAGATTTTGATGTAGGAAGTGAATATGAGGAAGTTTATCATCGAGAGAGAGCACCAAGGCACGATCGAGCACCTAGACAACGCAATTTGGCACGTCCGAAGGTTGTGCCTTTTGGGTCTGATATTGTTCTTAGACCAATTGCAAGGGAAGTGGAGATTAAACTGCAACAAATTAATTTACTTCTGACTTTTCACGGAATGCACATGAAGACCCTTTAATGTTTTTAAATTGTTTTATTGATGAAGTGAGCAGATTTGCAGCTATGGGCCTTAACCGAGAGGAGTTGCAAATGATTTGGTTTCCCTATAGCATGAAGGACAAAGCAAAGACATGGTTACTATCCTTAGAGCCGAGATTGTTAACTGATTAGGAGATGATAAGTGCGGAGTTCATCAATTAATGCTATTCGACGCAGATAACGGGGCATCTTTGGAGGTATATTGCTAACTTTGAACAGTTGGAGTGAGAATTATTTCATGAAACATGGTAGCATTACAAGACACTTTTACAAGCATGCCCCCACCATAATTACTCCTCCGAGATGATTAATCAATTTTTCTTTGATGGTTTGTTGAACATTAGGAAAAGTCAAGTTGAAATAGCGGCAGGAGGAGATTTCGGAGACCTAACGGCCCTCGAGGAAAAACGAGTGTTGGAGAAGCAGAGCGAAAAATCTAGACAAACCAACTCACGACCTTGTAAATTAAAAATAAATGAAGTGTCTATGACCGAGAAAGATAAAGGTGAAGGAGTTAAGGTTTTGATGCGTGATGGCTAAGGGATCAAGGAGATGATCAAAGAAGTATTTGACAAAGAATTAGTAGCATAGAGAGCCGCGCAAACGATCCAAGATTCTTCAAAGAATACCGTTGAGACATGTGACCAATGTGGATCTACAAAACCTTTGGTGAATACGTGTCTAACAAACAATGAACAAAGAACAACGAACAACGAGAGGACGTTAACGCCATCCAGATTTTTTAAACCAACCCAACTCTGGGCAAAAACCTACAAAATAGTTTCAGGCGCAACGTGATTCTCCCTTTTTGAAGTGGGGTCCTGGAAACCCACATTATGCGTCAGTGAAACCCGACCCACAGTACCCACCACCACCCCCACCAAACAAATTTCAAATGCAGGGGCAAGTGTCCAATAAAGTTCAATCAGATGATCAGTTATTGGTTTGGCAGCAGAATCAAGTGCCCGAGACTATTAGAAACAGAGATGAACTCACGCAAGTTAGAGATGAGGTGAGGGAACTAACAAAGACTATGAACGAAATTTCTAAAAGCACTCTTGAGAACTCAGCTGGCCTGAAGAAACTAGAGATAATGGTTGGTCAAATATCGGCCTCTATGGCCTGGAATTCAAATGAGAAGGATAGACTTCCAAGATAGGAAAAGAGAGTTTTGGCAGTTCATGTCCTTTGTAGCGGCAAGAAGACCCACAACGGTATAGTTGACCTAGATAATGGAGTCAACGATGAGGACAAGACACCTACTCCTACCAAAGAAGGTATTTCTAACTCGGTGGATCAACTACATAAGTCTTCTAATAGATATGTCCCTGGGTCAATCAAAGGGACAATTCTGAATGGTTCTTACTCGAGATGATGTCCCAAAACCATCGCAGCCAAAGAAGTTGACGACCCCAATCAAGGATGTTGTTCCTTTTCTGAGCCGTTTGAGTCCAGCTAAAGAGAACAAAAGATTCATGGAATTATATAATCTGTTGAAGAATGTCAATATCAACTTGCCTCATTTGGATGTAATCAAAACGATGTCGGCCTATGTTAAATTTTTTAAAGAACTGGCTTCAAGAGAGAGAAGCTCGGCGACAAATCAGCATGTGGCATTAACGAAGGAAGTGAGCACAATTTTCAAGAAACCATTACCACCCAAGGAACAAGATCCAGGAAGTTTCTGCATTACTATTTCCATGGCTAATGGACAAACAACAAGAGGGATGTTAGATCTTGGAGCAGGAATTTATCTAATGTCGTATTCACTTTATCGAGAATTTGATCTTGGAACACTGAAGCCAACAACCATGCAATTACAGTTAGCCTATCGCTCAATTCAACAACCTTTGGGGATTGTTAAATATGTTTTAGTGCAGGTTGGAGAGCTTGTGATACTAGTTGATTTTTTTGATTATGGACGTTGGCGAAGTAACGACTGATAGCAAGGAGCATACCATTTTGTTGGGGCACTCGTTTATGTCTACCTCCCATACTTTGATTGATGTTCTCAAAGGAAGGATGATAATGACCGTTTTGTGCGAATCAATGACATTTTCTCTAAAGGATATTCAAAACACTCCTATCCCTGCCTTGCAAGATGATTGCTCGTTCCTTGATCCCATTGCATCATGCGTCCACGAGCTAAAAGGAATCACAGTTTTGGACGATTTAAGTGACGAGGACGACGCTAAATATTTAAGAAGGGTGGTTGATATACTATAAGTTGACTTAAGTGAAATCACTGAAGATTATGAGGAGTTTGACTAGTTTGATGAAGAGTTGTGTGAAATATCTAACGCACCAAAGCTCGAGCCCAAAGTGGAGCTAAAACCACTACCAAGCCATTTGAAATACATTTTTCTCAAGCCCGACAACAAAAATCCCGTCATCATATATTCTGGATTAAAAGAACATGAAGAAAAAGAATTGATTGCGGTGTTAAGCAAGAAAAAAGAAGCCATAGGATGGAGCATTAGCGACATCAAAGGGATCAGTCCCACCACTTGCATGCACCAGATAGAGTTAGAACGTGATGCAAGGCCGATAAGAGACAGCCAGAGACGATTGACGCCGACATTGTACGAAGTGTTCAAGAAAGAAATTCTAAAGTTGAAGGAAGAAGAGATTATTTATGCAATTTTTGATAGTAAATGGGTGAGCTTGGTTCATGTAGTGCCCTGAAAGGCGGCAGCACCATAGTCGAAAATGACAAAGGCAAAATTATCCCTACAAGATTGACCACTAGATGGCGTATATGTATTGATTATAGGAAATTGAACGCATCAATGAGAAAAGACCACTTTCCATTACAATTCATTGATCAACTTCTCGCCAGACTACCGGGCATGAATTCTACTATTTCCTGGATGGTCTATCCGGTTACTTTCAAGTGGCTATAGCCCCGGAGGATCAAAGAAAGACCACCTTCACATGCCTCTTTGGCACGTTTGCATTCCGGAGGATGCCGTTTGGTTTGTCCAATGCTCCCGTGACGTTTCAAAGGTGCATGCTTTCCATCTTTACTGATTTCATTGATGATTTTCTGGAAGTATTTATGGACGATTTTTCTATTTTTGGTGATTCCTTTGAAAGTTGTTTATCTAATTTGGCTAAAGTATTAGAACATTGCATAGGGAAGAGTCTTACATTGAGTTGGGAGAATTCCCATTTTATGGTAAAAAGTTGCACAGTGCTAGGTCATGTTGTTTCTAGGAAAGGTTTGGAAGTTGATAAGGCAAAGATTGATGTTATTGAAACTCTTCCCCCCTCGTGATGTTAAAGGATTACGGAGTTTTCTTGGGCATGCGGAGTTTTATAGGCATTTCGTTAAAGATTTTTCAATAATTAGTCGCCCAATATGTCAATTGTTAACTCAAGATACACCGTTTGTGTTTGGTGAAACTTGTATGAATGCGTTTGAAACACTTAAAGAGAAGCTTACATCAGCACCGGATGTTGTTGCCCCTGATTGGACCCTACCATTTGAAATAATGTGTGATGCATCCAATAAAGTTGTACGGTATGTTCTAGGGCAACGTGTCGATAAATTTCTTCGGGTTATTTACTATGCGAGTTATATTCTTAACGGTGCCCAACGTAACTATACAACCACTGAAAAAGAATTGCTAGCAGTAGTATACTCATTAGATGAATTCTGATCTTATATTTTGGGAGCTAAGGTGATTGTGCATACTGATCATGCTGCATTACGTCATTTATTTGCTAAACCACAAAGTAAACCACGTTTGATTCATTAGATTTTGTTATTACAAGAGTTTAACATAGAGATTAAAGATAGACGTGGCTGTGAAAATGTTGTAGCTGACCACCTATCTAGGATGGTAACTGAAAATGATAAGAATGAGAAAGGCATGATTAATGATTTATTTCTATATGAAAATGCATATGCTCTTGATGCATTGATTACTCCTTGGTATGCGGATAATGTGAACTTTCTTTCTTGTGATATTATACCTAACCACTTGAACTACCAAGGGAGAAAAAGGTTTTTGCATAAATGCAGGAGCTACTTCTGGGATGACCCTTTCGTGTTTAAACATTGCAAAGATGGGCTGAACAGACGTTGTGTTCCGGACGATGAAATGACAAGCATTCTGCACTTCGGCCATAACCTTGGTGGGCATTTCGGGTCGCAGAAGACAGCATTCAAGATTCTCTTGGCTGGTTTTTATTGATCAACCCTGTTCGCCGATGCTTACGAGTATTGCAAGACATGCAACAATTGCCAAAGGACAGGGAATATAGGGAGAAGAGATGAGATGCCACTAGTGCCAAATCAAGTAGTGGAGATTTTTGATGTGTGGGAATTGACTTTATAGGGCGATTTCCAAAAAGTGGCAATTTTGATTACATCTTGGTGGGCGTAGACTATGTGTCTAAATGGGTAGAACCTATTCCTACACACAAGGATAATGCGGAGATCGTCTTGAAATTTCTTTGAGAAAATATTCTTAATAGATTTGGAGTCCCTAGAATGATAGTAAGTGATGGAGGGATTCACTTCGGCAATAGAGCATTCGAGAGATTGATGAATAAGTGCGGAGTACAACACAAGGTGGCTACGCCTTACCATCCTCAAACCTCCGGTCAAGTTGAAACAAGCAACCGCCAATTGAAGAGCATTTTAGAAAAGACGGTGGGTCCAAATAGAAAAGATTGGGCCACGAAACTGGTTGACGCATTGTGGGCTTATAGGACTTCATACAAGACAGTGTTGGGTTTAACCCCTTTTTAGCTAGTTTATGGAAAAATGTGTCATTTGCCGGTTAAGCTAGTGCATAGAGCGAGTTGGGAAATCCGAAAGTTTAATATGGACCATGGAGAAGCAGGCGAATATAGGAAGCTGGAGCTGACTCATCTCGAGGAAATGAAAAACGAAGCTTATAACTGCGCTTGGAGGCAGAAAAAGATGATGAAGACACGTCACGACTGCCATATCATTGATAAGCAATTGGAGGTTGGTAAGTTAGTGTTAATTTATAATTCACGGTTGAAACAATTTCCAGGGAAGCTGAAGTCGAGATGGAGTGGGTCGTTCGTGATCAAGGAACTAAACGATTTTTGAGCCGTCACTCTCTATGAAGAAGAGAAAGATACAGCTTTTAAGGTTAATGGACATCGAGTGAAGCTTTACTGTGAGGGAATGGTGACAAATAAGGATCGTGAAGTGGTGGATTTCGTCGATCCACCTTCGACTAAAGATTAACTTCTAGAATTACGTCGAGCAAGCAACGTTAAAATTTGCGCTTCTTGGGAGGCAACAAAAGCGTTCGTTTTCTTTTTCATGTGTTTTTCTTTTCTTTTCCTTTATTTTATTTTATTTTATTTATTTATTTTTCAAGAAAATTGCTATAATACGTTTACGCGAAGTTGATGTGTAGAAAAAGATGAAAAATTCGCCAATTCTGAAGACCTAGTGGTTATTTAGCGGTAACTCATTACCGCTAACATCCGGTCCGGGCGAGTAACGATAGTTATCAACCGCTAGATCGGTCGCTAATTATCAAGAACAAGGGTAACAATAAGTGCTCAACGGTAATACCTATCGGTTAGCCTTATAGCTAAGGCAACCGCCAGCGTCCCGGTTTTATGAAAAATTTGGAGAAATAATTGGAAGATTTTTAGGAATTTACTTTTACAAGCCAAGATATATTTTGGTTTATTTTTGGACGGTTTTTCAATTAATAATATGTCTAGATCTCCTACCTTTTCAGAGTTCTATTTAAATTAGGTAAGTTTAATTATCCTACCTTATATTAACGTGGACAAGATTTAGGATTCCTACTTTCAAGTCCAAGGATAACAATAAATAACCAAACCCTAGGACTCCACCTTTCATAATTCTTTAAAGCCTTCATAATTCCTTCAAGCTTTTCTCATATACAAGCTTCTCAATTCCAAACTTAGTTTTCTTTCAAACAAACCATGAAACGCCACTAGCAACAATCTAGCGCCATGAAAGAGCTGCAAGCCGAGCTGGTTGAAGCTCGAGAAGAAATTCAAAAATTAACCGCTGATTTTGACAACGCAATGAAGACAATAGCGTATCTTGGAGGCGACATCTCTGCTTTGGAGGAAGACCTTGCAGAAGAAAAGGAGAAATTGGCTGTGGAGGAGGCTTCTAGTAGTTCATCTTTCATGAAGGGTTGAACCTCATGCATGAGAACCACAGGCTTAGGGAGCAAATTTTAGAGAAGGAAGCTGACATCTTCCGGCTTGAAGAAAGCAACGACATCTATTTATGGAATATTGAATATTTGAAGCAGGAGCTTGAGGACGCCAACGAAAAAATTGCTGAGCTGGAGGAGAAAATTTATGGATCTAGTGGCTACCCATAGGATATTCCTATCCTAGCGAGCCGTGATTAGCAATTTTCAATTTAGTCGAGTCATTAGAATTTTTATTTTCTAATTTATTTCGAGTCTTATGTTTTAATTTTGTGTGTTTTATCTATATTTTTAATTTGACGTTAATTTATCATTATGCGCTCGCATATCAATAAAATTTTATTCTCAAGTTCCTGTGATTCAATTTATTTAATTTCTGTCGAACGAGTTAATATTTTCGCGAGTTTTACAGCCCAGACCTAATGGTAGTACTTAGCGGTTAGTCGAACTGCTAAGTTAACCGTTACCCACCAACATGAGCAACTAGCGGTTACTCTAACCGCTAGGATTAACCGCTAAGTCATTCAAAGCCCGACCCGTATCTGAATTTATATGCTGAAAAGAATCGTTTCCTTATTATTATTTCAAACCGCTAACCTACAGAAAAGAATAAAACAGCTAAACCCTAGAAGTTTAATCGCTAAACCATCTGTGATCGCTACGTTCTCATCGTTACCTACCGAATCCACCGCCTTTCACATCAATTTTCTGGCGAAATCAATTAACATCGGCGAAGGAAATGGCGACAGACAGAAGTGGCGAGGGTTTCTCTTTCAGATTTGGATTTGGCAAAATTCGGGGTAAGCGTGGCTGAACTTGACTTACTTAAACTGTTGGATTGGGATTTGCAGGTGATATTTGGTGTTTGGGGTTGATTTAGAGTTGAAATTGGGTTCATAATCACCGGCGGAAAAATCGCACAGAAGGTGTTAGGCGATTTGCCTAGCGGTTACAGTAACGGTTACAACAACTGCTAGGTATTACCGCTAACTTCTTAGCAGTGCAAAGTAATTGTTATGCTTACCGCTAAGCCTTACCGCTGAGAGTTCTGCCGATAGTTTTTTGGGAGTTTTTAATAGTCGTTCGAAGCTGCATTCCGGCAACTTTAGTAGAGACGATGGCCTCATCTTCGGACAACAAACAGAAGAATATGGCAAGTAGGATTGGAGCACCCTTCAAGGTCTACGATGAAGAAGTTGATTTAAATAGGTCATTGATGATCCGACAAATTGTCAATCCTATGATCATAGACGTCGACTATTGGCTCAACAGAGCTATGAACGGCAACCCATTTGCCGAGAAATCTTTGGGGTACATCAAGAACCTCAACTATATCCATTTGGTGAGGATGAGATTCTCGTCCTATGAGAGACTCATGCTCGAGTTCTATACGTCGTTCGAGATCCTGTGTGCTCATACTTTATCGTGCCGGTTTGGAGGAAAAGAGTGTAATTTTTTGGGCGATGAGATCGAATCCTATTTCGACATTGATGGCCGGATGTTGCTTTGGGAGTGTGATTACTATTATAGTGAGAGAGTGTATTGGGATGAGATCACTGTTCCGGGCGGTGTGGTTATGAATCGATACCCACTGACTTGTGTGGAAGATAATGCTTTATACGCCGCCTATTGATTTTTAGCTCGCTCCGTAATTGAGAAGGAAGAGTCGATGTTGATTAATAGGGATGAGTTGTATGTCCTATGGTGCATGGTGAAGGGGAGACGAGTTTAGATCTATCCGCTGATGATTCGGAGTTTGAAGGGAGTGCAGAAGATTAGTGATGAGAGGCATATTTTGATGACTCACAACGCTTTTCTTACGAGACTCGCCGAGATATGTGGTTATGCGCCGAAGGAAGATGATGTGCGTCACGGTTATCGGCCACTAGAGTTTGGCTAGAGGATAGTTTGGGTTCTCGGTAGCGGAGAGGCGAGCGAAGGGCAATGACAATGCTGCGGTCGAACTGTGAGGATTCAGATGATGACGAGGGTACTGAGCTAGCTTAGGACAATACCGTGGATAACGTTGATATGAGTCGTGAGGTGACTCAAGTAGTGGATGGAGGCGCCTCTACGCTTTGTGGAGCCGATCACGGAGCCCCGAGCTAAGCAGTCTTATGGAGGTGCAGGAGGTTCTTCTTCTACAGTACCGCCCTATTTCGTCGCCTTACTTAGCGAGTTCATTGATTTCAGGCATGATGTTTAATATAGACTTTCCGTCAATGAGTACGAGGCCCACTCAGTGAGAGAGGATGCGTGCTTTGCTTTCGAGGAGGCCCGTTTAGCGCATGAGGAGGCACGTTTAGCACATGAGGAGGCCCGTTGGGCGCACATTGAGCCACGTAGGGCGAGGGAGGCAGGAGAGGCAAATAGAGATATGCTGACTTCCCTGAGGCCGACTTTGCGAGATCTCGGTTGGATACGACGAGCCATTGGCCACCGGCACCGCCTTCAGATTCCATGGATTACACGCCTTATTATTGACCTTTTGATAATATGCATCCTGGCGTTTGACTATTGCACTTTCTATTTTATATTTATGCACTTTAGAGTGTTTAACTTTACTATTTTTATTATTATTTATTTTCTTTGTTAGTTGTGTTTTTCTTAGTTTTTAGTCAAGCGAATTCGATTCACGACAATCGAGACAATGCTATGGTGTCACAAATTCAACATGGAGCGGCTCGACCATTATGGTTATTCAGGGACGTTTTTTTTACCTCTCTTTTCTTTACTTGTTCTTTATTTATAGCAATACGGAGCTTGCCGGATTTTCGAAAGATGGGGGGATGGGGTCGAGAGATTTTTTATTCTCATTTATGCTTAGTTGAACTCGTAATTTGTGGTTTGTATTAATTAAAAGTGATTTATCGTGATTAATTGCTATTTCTGCGCGATATTGTGTTTGTCTGGCTTGCCTGTCGAAGTTAACTAAGTATGATTGGATGTTCTTGTCTTTGAGCGTGTATAAGTGCATAAAATTCTTCAAAACTATTTTTTATATATTGTAAAATAGTACTTGGACGCAAACAATATTGCAAAACCTTAAAAGCAGCGTCATTTCAAAAAACAATTCATGCAAAAAGCCTATGAGTAGCCTGAGTGTTTATCATCATTGCATGTGCTTGAGTGAGTTCTGTTTTGAGATCTCTTTGAAATCGTTGTGTGTAGTGAAGTGTAGTTTTTAGTGGTTTTGAAATAAAAGTGGGTTCATGGCTCGGTATTATCGGAAATCGATTCAATTGAAGGATTCATTTTTTTTGTAGAATGAAGAAATTAAAGGAAAATGAAAATAAAGCAATTAAACTAACTAAACTTAACTAGGAAATGAAATTGCAAGTTGGTCAGATGCTTCGTCGTATGCTTCAAAATGAAAATGCAAAGCAATAATGAAAATAAGCAAAAACAAGCAATGTTTCATCAAGTACAAGCATGAAAGCTCAAGGTACAACCATGCTTGCATGAACATAAAAACCTAAATAATGCAAATTGACAAAAACCGAAAGCATGAATAGAAAGAGAAATGAAAATTGACGTCAAAGTTTAAAACTTTACGAGAATTAACAAGCAACAAAGCCTAGATCTAGATTAAGCATGAAACAAAGTATGAAAATAAAAATCAAAATAAAGCACATGAAATACTCAAATTAAAAACAATCAAGGACTCGATATATGATCTAGATGTGTCACTCATCTAGATTCCATGGAGGATTCACAAGATCTAACAAGATATCAAGTAGCTAAGGCAAAAAGAATAATATGAAGAACATGCATGAAATTGAAGAACAAAACATGAAGTTAAAAGAAAGCTTATTTGAATTAAAGAGAATCTCAAAGCTTGAATGAAATTACAATCAAAATAAAAATTCAAGGGAGTAATTGAATATTTCTTGAGCTTACAAACCCAACGAATTGCTAGAAATTAAATTCTAAGAACTAGAGAGAGAATTTTTATTCAAACCCATGCTTAGGTTGGAAGAATGAGAGATATCTTACAAAATGAGAGTTGGGTCCTATTTATACTAGGTTTAATTGGGTTTACATGGGCCAAATTAGCCTTAGATGCTTAAAAATCCCGGGTGTGACCAAAATTGTCCCGTGTTAACCAATATGGATCAATGTGGTTCGACCATGGGCGAGCTGGCTCAGACTTGGGCACAAGCCTTGGCCGGCGCACGGGCGCGGTTGGTGCTGAGCTAGGTGAGGCTGGGCGTTATTCTTGACGGCGTTTTAAGCGAGGACTTAGGCGCCGCGCAGGCGCTTGGGAGGGCATGAGGTTGGGCGTGATTCTAGGCGCTGCGCAGGCGCTGGGTTAGGCGAAGGCGGGTGTGAACTTAGGCGCCGCGTAGGCGGCCTGGACTTGGCGAAGCTCGGCTAGGGAGGGCACCGCTCTGGGCGAGATCTTTGGCCTAAGCGCGGGCACCGGGCGCCGCTAGGCGCCAACTCGAGCATTGAATGGCGAGGTAGGGCGCCGCTAGGCAAAAACTTGGACGCCAGTTTAGGCGCTGGATGCCTTAGGTGTGAGTTTGGGCGAGGCTGGGCTTTGCTAGGCCACCATTAAAGAATTTTAGCCAATTGAAGCTTGCTCTTGGCACAAATTTAGGCATGCAAATAGGCAAGGCTAGGCTTGGATTCTTTGCCTCCATGCCTTAGCTTGAATTCCAATCATTTAGCCACCTATTAAATGAGAATTTTGAATATCAAAAACCCAAGAATTACCCCAAACCTCCAATTAATTGAATCAATTTATCTCAATTAAATATAAAATTAACAAGAAGCATGAGAAAAAACAAAATAAGAAAAACAAACGAAAACCCAACAACACTTGACTAAAAATTACTAAAATTAACATAAAATCCTAATTAAAAACATGAAAAAACACCACAATTACATGCAAACAACCACCCCACACTTATCGGTTTGTTCGTCCTCGAACAATGAAAAGAATCGAGAATGTACATGCAATGAACACTGTGCAAAAAGAGAAATCCTTATGCTTATCCTATTAATATGATGAAAGTATCAACATAAACTCGTTATCGTCAAGCATTGCTTGTATTACTCTTTCTCAAATGAAAAACAAATAGATGACTTCCTCACAAATAGAATTTTTGAGGGTGTTCGCTCAATTCTCTTAAGTGTTTGTTATATCGGACGTGTATACGCTCAAATCGGATGATGCATGCACCTAGTCAAGATTTCACAAATCGGAAACTCAATTACCCATTGTACATGACCAAACAAGAATCGAAAGAGGTCTTTATCTCGGGTTGTAATGTTGGCTCTTTGGTAAGGTATGAAATTTTTGAATATAGTGGCTAACACACGATCAAACGTGATCAATAACACACGGAACCCTAATTTATATAACTCGAAGCTTATGATCGCTTCACCCTTCCCAATTCACCAAACTCCCATTCGAAACCCTTTCGTATACTCACACTCTTTTCCAACTTTATTTCACAACACTTAGAAGCTTTTTGGATTCGCTTCTATTTACTAAACTTAGCCTTTTTAAATTAGGTTTTTCTCTTGAATGCACGCTTTATCACTTTTCGTGATTTGTGTTGGGATTTTATTCTTTTTTTGTTTGTGTATAAGAAACTCAAAACCCGAAAACCATAATTGATTTCCCTCACATTTCTCGTCAACTAATCATACAGTCTTACCTCACAATTTATGAAGATATAAGAGCTAAAATCGATCTCGGCTAACAAGAAATGGGACATAGGCTAAAGGGGGCTCATTTTGGATTTTTAAGTAGCTTATATATTTGGATATGGCCGGAATAAGAGTGATATTTGTGCCTCGAGGTCATTTCCAAATTTAATCATGTACGAGCAAAATGAAGCCTCCTCAATGCAATTTCCAAAAAATTACAAGCAAAACCGATAAATCACACAAGGCTACTCACTAGTTTGCACCGGGTTTTGGAAATAAAATTGAAAGAGATTTTAGAGTTTTGCAATCTTTTCACGAATAAATGCTGATATATATATATATACACACACACACACACACATATATATATATATATATATATATATATATATATATATATATATATATATATATATATATATATATGCGGATTCTGGACGAAGCACAAAAATTCAACTCCTCACACAAGAGGATATATACATGCAAAAACCCGACAAGTAAACTATTCAAACTTTTAAGCATATGGTGATTGCTTAACAATGTAATAAAGATACAAAAGACACAAAAATGACTCAACCATATAGATGCGCAATTAGTAAGCGGCACTTCGCAAAGGCTTAAGTTAAGAAAGACAAATCATGCTTTTCGACACCTGGACCCTAACTACCTACCCACCCCACACTTAAACCATGCAATGCCCTCATTGTATTTTAATGAAAATCAAGTAAAAGGAGGGTGAGATAGAAACTTCCTTAACTGAGCGATTTTGGGTCGAGCTCGGTGGGGTCCATCTAAGCATCTAAGCAATCCGAGTGAACATCGAGTATGGATAGTATTTCCCGGCTCCACGAACGCTACCCTCTTATCAAATCACCCAAGGTTGAAGTCGGAAAATGAAACACTATACAAGAAAGTCACACAAAACTAAAACTCAAGAAAATATGTACATAAGTCAAAACAAAGCGAAACTAAATAAGGATGAAAAAGAACCAAAAGACAACAAAAATATTTTCTTAGTTTTTAAAATTTTCAAATATTTTTGGATTTTCATTTTAAGAAGAAATAAAGAAAGGAAGAAAGAAAATAAAAGAAATAAATGAGAAGAACTTGGGTTGCCTCCCAAGAAGCGCTTGTTTTACGTCACTAGCTTGACAAACTCCCTTTTTGATCAAGGTGGAAAGATAATAGGAGGGTCCACCAAAACAATCTCCTCCTTGTCGGGAGGATCCACTCTTTGGAACGTTCTCGGCGCATTGCATAGCTCAAATAGTATTCGCCAAAAAGCAAACGTTCCAAATGGGCAAATAAGACTCGTCTCAGCTATGTATTTGGGTGGAATGGTAGTTTTGAAGGGCCCCGAAAACTTGTCTAGGAAATGATAAGAATAATGGTCGGCTAGCTTGTTCAACATTTGATCGAAAAATGGGGGAGGGAAATGATCTCTCTTGGTAGCCGTATTTAACTTTTTAGAATCGATCAACATCCTCCATCTCGTCGTAGCCCTCGTGGCAAACAATTCTCCTTTTCCATCCTCATAAACAAACACGCCACTCGTCTTTGGTACCAAGTCAATGGGCTTCATCCACTCGCTTTTGGAAATCACAAACATCAAGCCCTCCAACAACAACCTCCAATTCTCGGCTTTCACTATCTATTCAATATGTGGGCTCAAAGGGGGTAACTCCCTTAATAACTCCGGGTTTCCACCCAATAAAACTCTTAAGAACTTTAAGCACTTCAACCGTCCTCTCCTCTTCTTCTCGATTTGACTAGGCAAAGATGATAATTGGCTTGCTCTCCTCTTTCTCCAAATAGACACGCTTTAGGAGATATGGAGGAGTCTTAAGCTCGGGCTTGTGCCTCCTCTCGTCTTCATCGGGGGCTAATTCAAATAATTCCACGATCCCTCCAAGATAGTCTTCAAGCTCTTCCATATTATCATCAATGATCTTTTACTCAAGGTGATTTTCAAACTTCTCACTCTTATCATCAACTATCCCCACCTTCCCCTCAAAAAAGTCGTTGTTGCCTCAATGACACATAAACAATCATTTTCACACAAGTCTTGGGCACATAAAGGAACAACGTACTCATCGTTAAGAACAAGGGGCTCATCATTCTCACAAAACTCCTCAAAATAGGCTTCCCGAAAAATATCCTCCTCAATGCTCCTATCCTCCATATAAGCTTGTTCGACCAACTGTTGGATCAAGTCCATGAGTAAGGAATCCTCATGAGCTCGATTTAGCATATTGATATCACTTTCTAATTGGTCCAACGGAGCATCAAGAGCATTAAACTTAGCATTTAGCGAATCCGCCTTATCGGGAAAAGATTGTAATTGTTGCATAATAGCCAAGAGGGTAGGATCAGAAGGTGGAATAGGAGCATTCATCGAAATACGGAGGGCGGGAGGGGCGTTTTGGGCATTGGAGCTCACACCGCCAAACAAGTCATACGGATCGGGATTTTGAGCACTATTGTTCGCACCAATCGGGGTATGATTGAAATTGTAAGCATAAGGACTTCCATACAGGCCGGGATTCCCAAAGCCACCAATATGCATGTTCGGACAATGCTTGGGAACGCCATTACCGCCATACGAGGTGGGAATCAGATATTGACCACCAACGTACCCATTCAGATTAAAGCCTCCATTATACATGTTCGTGCATTGATTGTCCATAATATAACAACCATATAGCCCGGATGTCGGATTATGCATATTTGGGAAGTGATTCGGAGCATCATATCCTCCATACGGACCATTCGTACCCGAGGAGCCATTAAACCCGATATGGTTTGCACCATGCCCTCCCATGCCGGGTTGACCATAGCTGAATCCACCATTGGAAACGTGGTTTGCACCATGCCCTCCCACGTTGCCAAGGCTATTATACATCATTCCATTCCCAATATAGTTTGCACCATGCCCTCACATGTTGGGAATATATCCTGCATAGCCATAAGCACCTTGCATACTAAAAGAAAACGTCAAATAAAAAGGAAAGCTAGAAAAAAAGAGACAACAATCAAATCGAAAGCCTTAACCAAGACGAGTCGCAACAGCGCCATTTTGAAGTGTAATTTTTATAAGAAAGCTAAAACTCAAAGAAATCCCCGGCAACGGTGCCATTTTGAAGTGTAGTATTTAGTGGTTTTGAAATAAAGTGGGTTCATTGGCTCGGTATTATCGGAAATCGATTCAATTGAAGGATTCAAGTGTTTGTAGCTTGAAGAAATAAAAGGAAAATGAAAATAAAGCAATTAAACTAGCTAAACTAAAATAGGAAATAAAATTGCAAGTTGGTCAGATGTCTCGTCCTATGCCTCGAAATGAAAATGCAAAGCAATAATGAAAATAAGCAAGAACAAGCAATGTTTCACCATGTACAAGCATGAAAGCACAAGGTACAACCATGATTGTATGAACATAAAATCCTAAATAATGCAAATTGATAAAAACCGAAAGCATGAATAGAAAGAGAAATGAAAATTGACATCAAAGTTTAAAACAAAGCAAAGCCTATATCTAGGATTAAGCATGAAAAAAAGCATGGAAATAAAAATCAAAATAAAGCACATGAAATACTCAAATTAAAAACGATCAAAGACTCGATCTATGATCAAGATGTATCACTCATCTAGATTCCATGGACGATTCACATGATCTAACAAGAAATCAAGTAGCTAAGGCAAAAAGCATAATATGAAGAACATGTATGAAATTGAAGAACAAAGCATGAAATTAAAAGGAAGCTTACTTCATTTAAAGAGAATCTCAAAGCTTGAATGAAACTACAATCAAAATAAAAGTTCAAGGGAGTACTTGAATTCTTCTTCAGCTTACAAACACAAGGAATTGCTTAAAATTAAAATCTAAGAACTAGAGAGAGAATTTATATCCAAACCCATGCTTGGGTTGGAAAAATGAGAGAAATCTTACAAAATGGGAGTTGGGTCCTATTTATACTAGGTTTAATTGGGTTTACATGGTCCAAATTAACCTTAGAGGCTTAAAAATCCCGTGTTTGACCAAAATTGGCCCGTGTTGATCAAGATGGCTCAATGTGGTTTGACCATGGGCGAGCCAGCTCAGACTTGGGCGCAAGCCTTGGCCGGAGCACGTGCGCGGTTGGTGCTGAGCTATGCGAGGCTGGGCATGATTGTGAGCGCCGTTTTGGGCGAGGACTTAGGCGCCGCACAGGAGCTTGGGCGGGCATGAGGTTGGGCGTGATTCTAGGCTCCGTGCAGGCGCCGGGCTAGGAAAAGGCGGGCGTGAACTTAAGTGCTGCGCAGGCGGCCTGGACTTGGCGAAGCTTCGCGAGGGAGGGCGCCGCTATGGGCGAGATCTTGGGCCTAAGCACGGGTGCCGGGCGCCGCTAGGCGCCAACTCGGGCATTGAATGGCAAGGCAGGGTGTCACTAGGGCCTTAGGCATGAGTTTTGGCGAGGCTGGGCTTGGCTAGGCAACCGTTCTAGAATGTTAGCCACTCGAAGCTTGCTCTTGGCACAAACTTGGGCATGCAAATAGGCAAGGCTAGGCTTGGAGTTTTGGCCTCCATGCCTTAGCTTGAATTCCAATCATTTAGCCACCTATTAAGTGAGAATTTTGAATATCAAAAACCCAAGAATTACACCAAACCTCCAATTAATTGAAGCTATTTGACCCAATTAAACATAAAATCAACAAGAAACACGAAAAATAATAAAATGAGAAAAACAAACGAATAACCTAATGAAACTCGATTAAAAAATACTAAAATTAACACAAAATCTTAATTAAATATACAAGAAAAACACCACAATTACATGCAAAACATGTAGTTAGCTTTGAACATGACGTTATGGCACAAATAAAATCTTTATTCCGGCCATATCCACATATATTAGCCACTATAAATTTCGAATGAGCCAATCATAGCCAAATAATCCATTTCCTATAGCCATGAGTGTTTTTGATTTGACTCATACGATCATTAAAAGCGTGGGATAGGAGTTAGTTATTTTTATTGGTTATTTGTGTTTTAGAGATTTTATCAAGGATTTATGAAAAAGTTGTAATAAAGGATCACCATCCTAAAAATAAAAAAAAAAGGCCCCATAAAAGAATAAAAGGGGACACAATACAAAAATAAGTATAAGAAAAGAGAATAAAAAGGATGGCGAATCATGTTAAGTCTGTTTCAACCTAAAATATAACACTACCTGAGACTTGAATACCTTCCCGACCTGCACACAAACACACGTTAGAAAGGACCACCGGGGGTTTTCCAGTGGAAAACTCTCCGATGCTTAAGTCAGAAAGCGTATAGAGTGTTTTTTCGTGAGCAAAGCAAGGAATGAACAAAGAAATGACATACATTTGTCAGCCTTTGGACTGATATATTTATAGTTTTTCCCAGTGGGGACCCCTTCTAGGATCTCGGAAATAAAGGCCGCGAATCAAGGGCCGTTTAAACAACAAACTCTGACAAGTGGTCTCACTTGTCCCCTCAACGGAGGTCAGGAGGCCAGTTCTCCCCTGGTCCTACTCTCCTCTTTATCGGCGAGCCCGCTTGGGCGTTATATTTCAAGGTTTATCTCAGAGGAGATCTCCATTAACTCGGGATAATTCCTGGGCTGGGGTGACCCTTGCTCTGACCAGGTCAAACCTCACCAAGCGTAAGCTGTCCTGAGGTCCCTTCTTTGGCTATCTGTGTCCAGATCTACCCCAATCCGGGTCTGGCCTATTTATGCCCCATCAACTCCTCCCCCCGAAATGGTTGGGGTGGAGCTGTAATATTCCAGGGCCCCCAAGAATAAATGAGGTCCCACTTACCCTTTATTGTTTCTCGTACTGGTATGAATCCCAAGAAATCCGTCTGACAATCAGGCCTAATCATGGCATTAGTGGTGTCGTCCCATCTTCCCAAACGGTTACTATTCCCACACGTCTCTCAAAGTACTGTCAAGTCAGCGGCGCGTGACCTACCCTAGGACGGTTGGCATTCCAGCTCATTACCTAAGGTACTGTTCGTCTGCCCGCATTAAATGCGGGGAAACCATCAAATCCCCTTTTCCTCGATTTTTTGTTTTTTTGAATTTATCTACTTCCCTTTTATTCCCGCTACTCTCTCTCTCTCTTTCTTTCACTTTCCATATTTTCATTTTACAAAATTCTCGTTTCTCCCTTTCCTCTCTAGTATTCCGATGAACTTTTCAATTTAATTCTCGATTCAGTTTCTCCGGCAATTCTCGTAGACTAGGTATCTTTCTTAGCTTTTACTCCTTTTAATCTCTTATAATGCCGTCATCTCTTACTCTTCCCAATATTCCTCCTGTTACTCCTTCTCCGGCGATGGGAGCCTCCCCTCCTCCGCCGTCTGCCTCTCCAGAGGCGGTAGTGACTTCTTCCTCCTCGCTGCCTGCCTCTCTGGCGGCGACAATAGCTTCTTCTTCTTCACCCTCTGCCTATCCAGATGCGGCGATGGTCTCCATATCTCCGTCAGCTTCTCCTGAGGCCGCGACGGCCGCTTCTTCCTCCGCCGGTAGTTTAGAATGTCCCCCGCTAGTTCCTGGCCACCCCAAAGTCACTTCTATTCTCAGTGATAGATATGTTGAGTAATTACGCCATAAATATAAATTTCCTGAAAAATACGACCCTTACAACCCCCCGGATATCTTCGTGTGCCAGGCACCGGCTGGCTGGTTGACGTTTTATGTCGATCAATTTCAGGCGGGCTTGCGCCTTCCGGTGAGCCCACTGATGTTAGAAATCATGGATATGTACAAAATCCCTGTCTTCCAATTCACCCCCAACTCATTTAGGATCATGGTGTGCTACAATCTGGGCATGCGTTATGCTGGTCTGGATCCAACAGCTCACACCTTCTTCCATCTCTTTCAAGCGAAGAGCTCTTACCCAGGCTGCTTCTATCCCAGTGCCAGACCTGGGGTCCACTTCTTGTACAAACTCCCTTCCTCCAATAATGCCTGGAGGAAGAAGTTTTTCTTTGTCCACTGCGATGGAGATTGGGGTTTCAATCCTAAGCCCATTAAGAAACTACCTTCTTACCCACCTCTCTATGCTGCGGATTGATCTTCTAGTTTACAAAAAACAATCTCTATACTCAATGGGAACCTCATCCACGTTAATCTCCTCCTTCCCTTTGTCTTATACTTTTTTAATGAACAACCAGGAACGGGTCCTCTGACTAAAGAGATCGATAAAATTTCCTCGTATCCTGGTTTGTCTCTTTACACTTTAATCTTCATAAGTCTTACTTTTCTCTTCTTCTTATCTCAGAAAGGATGATGCGTCAAATGCTTGAAGCGTCCAAGAAGGGGGCGGAGGTTGCCCAGAGACGCAGGCTCACGGAGCGGGTTCGTCATTGGCTCCCCAGGTCCAGAGCTCACAACCATCACGTCTGCCAAGATCCGGCCCTTCCAGACTGCCTCCACGCTCCACAACAGTGAGGAGCCCTCCCTCTGAATCCAAAGAGGACGAGGTTCCTTTGGCTAAGCGGCCCCACGTAACTCGGGGCGGTCCGGTCGCCGCAGTTACCGCTCCAATTACCCGCAGCGCTCCTCCTCCAATAAATTTAGTCCTCACTTGTCCAGGGGAGGTGGCTCTTCAGTTCATACACAGGCAGATGCTGCCGGCAGATCAGCCCGAGCTAGAGAGAATGAGCGATCGCGAGCTCCTGGAGTCTTGGTGCCAGGACGAGGGGCGGGTAAATTTTCTTCCTTTTGTTTTTATCTTTACATGGTTTGCCCAAGTCTTGATCCTTTTTCTCGTAATCAGGCTCTCTCCAAGAAGGCCCTCCTGGCCACTCGAGCCACTAGATCCATTATCCAATTCGATGTGATCAAGGAAACTAAGGAGCTGGTTGCGAAGACGGAGCGCTTCAAGGCCTTGGCCAAAGAGCGGGGAGTTATGCTAAAGAAAAGGGAGAGCGATCTGACCGGGTTATGGGATGAGCTGGGTCTTGTTAAGGATGGGCTGGCTGGGGTGAAGAGAGCTCAAGATAAAATAGTAGAGACAGCCCGTCCTGAGGTAAGGGACGAGGCTTTGGCGGAGGCAAGGAGCCTTGCAGGTGAGTCACTGGCTAAGGCCAGGGAGGGAAGAGGAGGGCCTGAAAATTGTCCAAGTTGCAAGGGAAGAGGCCCGGAAAGCTTTCGTGGGGTCCAAGGAGCTCTACGCCCTACTCTTCCTAGAGGCCGTGGTTTATTACAACCTTGGCTTGGATGAGCAGGCCAAGTGGGCTTTAGCCAACCCCGGGGTTCCCTTCGACCGGAGTTTGCCATTAGAAAACCCTCCTGAGCCTACTTCCTTCACATATGCCCCGGAGCTAGATCAATTGCATACCGTCGGAGCTGCAGAATTCACCGAGCATGTCTTCTCCGTCGTTCACTCTCCCGTGCCTGAGCAGTCTCAACCAGACCTGGCTCTTGCCGTAGTCGCTCCTCCTGCTTCTTCTCCCTCCCCAACCTTTGAAGGTCTGGGTGAGTTGCCAGGTGGGGATTCTCCTGGCGCCTTGTCTGAAGGTGCGGTGGACCAGCTGGCGGCAGAGCTGGATGCTGAGCTGGAAGCCGAGACTTATGCCTTTAGGACAACTTTTATTTTCTTTTAGTCAGACCTGTAGTTAGCCTGTGTGACTGTTCTGCCTTTTTTCCTTTCTTAATTTGTACTCTAAATTATTTTGATAGTAATAAATGTGTTTTGTCTTGTATTGACTCTTGAGCTTCTAGGGTTTCCTACTTTTCCGGAAACTCTAGTACTTTTGATTCCTTGGCACGTTCCACTGTTTTCTTTATATACGTGCATGTATGATTCATTTTCCTTCAATTCTCTGAAATGGTTTCTTCTCCTCTTCTCAAAGAACTTGATATAGTGAAGTGAAAGAATATCTCCTTGGTCGTCGAAAACTTCAAGCTTTCTGACAAACTAACCATGCTCAGGGAAAAGATTGTCTACCTCTACCGTCTTCTGAGAGGAAAAGACAGAAGAAGAGCCATTATAAGAAGGAGTGGGCTGAGCTCCACCAAGTAAATCGCCAGTTGCAGGAAGAGAAGGTCGATTTAATGGACTCGGTACATCGCTTGACCGTCGCCGCCGGCGAGGCACATGCTCTTTCCGAGCAAGCTGACAAGTACCGTCAGAGTTACCACGAGACTGAGCATGAGCTATGGCGTGTTCACTGAGCTCTGGGTTCGGATCGAAGAAACTTTCATGGATGAACACTCTTCTATTCGTTTTTCCTTTTATTTCCTGCATTTATAATTAAATATGCCAACCTTCGTAGAAGGTGTGCATAATCTATTTTGTATTGCCAGAAAAAGATGAATGAGAATGACTTTTTTCAAGAAGAATTTTAGTTTGATTTTTTCTCCTCAATTTGAGAATTAGGGTTTTCAGTGTTAACCAATCCTGGTTTTTGAATTTATCGTCCGATCTGGAAAACAAGGCATATGTCTTTTTCTAGATCCATTTTAAACTTATCAATTTAAATCAAACCTTTTGATCTCTGCTTTAAGCCACTCCTGGCTCCGTTTGATAGCCAGGTCAGGCTCTTTTATGGGTATCCACCTTGGTTAATCCTGGCTTCATCTGTCAGATTCAAGAATGTCGGGGTCTTCGCTCTAAATCCAATTCTGGCTTATACTGACAATCAGGTCAGGAGATTGGGGCATCCTCCCTTAGCCAATCCTGGCTTATACAGACAATCAGGTCAGGAAATCGGGGCATCCGCCCTTAGCCAATCCTGGCATATAGAGACAATCAGGTCAGGAAATTGGGGCATCCGCCCTTAGCCAATCCTGACTTATACTGACAATCAGGTCAGGAAATTGGGGCATCCACCCTTAGCCAATCCTGGCTTTCAGAGAAATGTGCTGAAGATATAATAAGAACAAACCTGCATTTTCATTATAAATAAACATTGTGAATTTCATTTTCATACATAAAATTTTCGTAAGTTTGAAATGTTCCAAGCTCGGGGTATCTCAGCGCCGTCTAATTCCTCCAATTTGTATGCGCCACCTGCCAAGACTTTTACCCAAAATGGTCCTTGCCATACATCATCCAGTTTTCCTTTGGCTTTTCCCAGGTCAGCCCTTCTAAGAACCAGGTCTCCCACATGGAATTGCCTCTTCCGGGCTGTTTTATTATAAGTTGCTCGGATTCGTCCCCGCACATGTTCAATCCTCACCATTGCATGATCTCTTTTTTCCTCGATTAAATCCAATGCATCCTGCACCAATGCCTTGTTCTGGATGTCATCAAAGTTTTGCACTCGGTGAGTTGCAAGGCTAATCTCCACGGGAATGATGGCATCCATGCCATAAACCAAGCTGAAAGGGGTTTCACCCGTGCCTTCTTTGGTATTGGTGCGGTAAGCCCAAAGCATTTCACTTAGATCTTCCATCCACTTGCCTCCAGATTTCTCTAAGCGTGACTTGAGCCCCTGAACAAGGATGCGATTAGTCACCTCTACCTGTCCATTTGCCTGTGGGTGGTAAACAGATGTGAACTGTTGTTGGATTTTCATTTTGGCGCACCAAGCTTTAATCTTGGCTCCCATGAATTGAGTACCATTATCTGATATCATTATTCTTGGAACGCCAAACCGAAAAATGATATTTTTCCAAATGAAGCCCATTACTGCTTCTTCCGTGATTTTTGACAGGGCTTCCGCCTCAACCCATTTGCTAAAGTAGATGATGGCCACGATCAGAAACCTCTTCTGTGCTGGAGCCATCGGGAATGGTCCAACAAGGTCAATCCCCCACTTTGCAAAGGGACAGGGAGAGCTCATTGTCATGATCTCTTCCGCTGGCTGATGAGTCAAGGGGGACATCTTCTCGCATTTTCCGCACTTCCTGACAAAGTCCTCGGCCTCTTTTCTCAGCGATGGCCAGAAGTAGCTAGCTCTTAATACTTTACTAGCCAGGGCCCTTGCCCCCATATGGTTTCCACAACAACCTTCATGGATTTCTCGGTGGACATGTGCTCCTTCTTCTAAGCTCAAACATCGCAATAGAGGCCGTCCAAACTCCCGTCTAAACAATGCTCCCTTGAATAGACAGAATCGGGCAGACCTGACTCTTACTTTCACTCCTTATCTCCTATCCCTTGGAAGCTCTCCTTCCAGGTATGCCTTAATAGGAGAACGCCAGTCTTCCTTTTCTTTCACTGAACATACCTGGTCTGTGCCAAGTTTCGCATCCGCCATTAACAGCGAATTGTTCTCTCCTGGCAATCTATGGCCGAGCTTGCCATCTTAGCCAAATAGTCTGCTCTGCCATTTTCCTCTCTAGGAATTTGAAAGACTGTCAGAGCTTTCATATCCTTGTCGAGCTCCTTGAACCAAGCTAGATATTTTTACATATGCTCCTCTCTTGTCTCAAAATCGTTGTTTATTTGCTTACACACCAATTGCGAATCTACCTTAGCGCACACCTGCTCTGCTCCTAAGTCTCTTGCCATCTGAATTCCTCTCAACAAGGTTTCATACTCAGTCACGTTATTTGATAGAGCATAATTCGTTCGAACTGCGTACTCAGTAGCTATTCCTGCTGGATCAATTAATATTATCCCTGCACCACAGCCCTGGTTTCCTACCGAGCCATCAGTAAAAATTGTCCACTCTCTTTTGTCTTCGGGAGAGCTGGTCATTTCTTGAATGAAGTCAGCTAGTGCCTGAGCTTTAATGGTTGTTCTGGCTTCAAAAGTTATATCGAACTTGGTGAGTTCGATTATCCATCTGACCAGCCGTCCGGACGCCTCTGGCCTATCCATGACGGCCCTCAATAGTAGGTTGGTTCGCACGATTATGCTATGTGAAAGAAAATAAAGTCTTAATTTACGTGACGTACCTTCTAAGGCTAAGACAGCCCGCTCCACTTCTACATACTGGATTTCTGCGTCGTGCAATACCTTGCTCTAGTAATACACTGGATTTTGTATCTTGCCTTCTTCTCTTAACAGGACCGAGCTGATTGCCTGCTTTCCAACGGACAAGTATAGGATTAGAGGCTCTCCTTGGATAGGTTTTGTGAGCAAGGTCATGCTAGCTAGATGTTCTTTCAGCATTCTAAATGCATCTTCGCATTCATTGCTCCACTGGAATTTGGCCTTCTTATGCAGGGCTTGAAAAAATGGAAAGCTCTTCTCAGCTGAGCGCGAGACGAATCGATACAAGGCATTGATTCGACCTACCAAGCACTGCATTTCTTTGACGTTTCTTGGCGCTTGCATATCCATAATAGCTTTGACCTTTTCAGGATTAGCTTCGATACCCTTCTTTGTTACCATGTACACTAGGAATTTACCAGCTCTCACCCCAAATGTGAACTTCTTGGGGTTGAGCTTCATTTTGTATCTCCTTAGGGTATCAAAGGTTTCTTTCAGATCATCCACATGTGAGGTCGACATAATGCTTTTAACTAACATGTCATCCACATATACCTCCAATTTTCTTCCCAACTGTTCCTTAAACATTTTATCCATCAGCCTCTGATACGTGGCCCCTGCATTCTTGAGCCCAAATGGCATGACCACGTAACAGTATGTTCCCTTTGGGGTTATGAAGCTAACCCGCTTCCAGTCCTCCTTCGCGAGCCTGATCTGGTGATAGCCATGTGAGGCGTCCATCATGCTTAGGAGTTCGCTCAACCCGAAGTGGAATCGACCAGCTGGTCTATCCTTGGCAGCGGATAGTGGTCTTTTGGGCAAGCACGGTTAAGATCACGAAAGTTGATGCACATGCGCTAGTCATCTTAGGTCTTAGGGACCAGCACAACATTGGAGAGCCACTCAAGAAATTGTATTTCCTGGATGTGCTTAGCTTTCAACAGCTTCTCCACCTCAGCCTCTATAATGGCTTCCTTCTCCGGCCCAAAATTGTGCTTCTTTTGTTTGAACGACTTTATCGCAGGGCTGATGTTGAGGTGATGCTCAGCCACCTATGGATCAATCCTAACCAAGTCTTTTAAAGACCAGGCGAATACGTCCGCACTCTCGCGTAATAATGCCACCAGACCTGTCAAAACCTCAGGACTGAGGGTTGTTCCAACGCGGAGGACTCGACTTTTGTCCCCCGGGACTACCTCCACCATCATCAGCCCTTCCTCTCTCTGAGCCAGATCTGACCTAGGTTGCTCCATCCGAGCCCTCTTGCTCTGTCGCTCTTCCTCATTGCGTCTGATGCACTCAACATCGCGTATTGATCACCTCTGACTTCACCCGTGCCATCCTCTGTCGGGAACTTCATCCTCATATGATATACAGAAATCACCGTCTGAAACTAGCTCAGAGATGGCCGTCCCAGCATGACGTTGTACGAAGATGGCGCATCAACTACCAAAAATTGCACTGTTCTGGTCACTCTATATGGTTCCTCACCTAGTGTTACCAAGAGCCTGACCGCTCCCAGAGGTTTCAGGGCTCCCCCCGCGAACCCTACTAAGGAGGTTGTCACTTCTTCCAATTCAACATCTAACTTCAGTTGCTGAAAACAATCATAGAACATGATATCGGCAGAGCTTCCTGTATCAACAAATACCCGCTTCACATTATAATTGGCGATAGTAGCCGTTATAACCAGGGCATCCATGTGAGGAGCCAGGATGCCATCTCCATCCTATGAGCCGAAGCAAATATTTGGGGTGGAAGCCATCTGCCTGACCTCACGTGATTTCCAGACCAGATCCCTTGCGGTGCGAACATAGCTATGCTGGGTCCATTTTGAGTGGTCATCCCATTCACCACCAGTAATCATTTGAATTTCCCCTCTGATGACCTGGGCCTGGTCATTCCTTCTTCTACCATTTCGCCCGCTATCTTGATCACGCTTATTTTACTGGGGTCGGTCATAAGTGCCCTGACCAAACCTGGCCTCCTCTTTTCTCCTTCGTACATACTCTTTAAGGTGCCCTGCCTGCACCATCCTCTCCAGCTCGTCTTTGAGATGAGTACACTGGTCCGTATCGTGGCCGTACTTGTTGTGATACTGACAAAATCGGTCGGACCTCTTTTTGCTAGGCTTTTTTGAATAAGTCTTAGGCCACTTGAGGTCTGGATGCCTCTCTATTGCTTGAAAGATCTCTCCCTGAGGGTTTGCAAGCGGCGTGTACCTATCAAAACGAGGTCCTCCTCCCGACAGGTCTGGCTTGGACTTTTTTATCGATACTCTTTCTTCTCTGTTGTATCTCTCTCTCTTCTTTTATCCCTCCTACTTGATCTCCAGGGCCTCTTCTAGATGAATATACTTTTCTGCCCTCTCCAGGAGCTCTCCAAACTTCAAAGATGGCTTCACAACCAGCAATTGGAAATACTCACCTCTTATGAGGCCCTGTGCCAATGCGTTTACCAAGAGCACTTCCGACACGGAGGGCACCTCTAACTTTGCGTTTGTAAACCGGCTAATATAAGCACGCAGACTCTTGTTGTCCTTCTGTTTCAAACTAAACAACTCGAGCGGCATCTTCTGGTACTTCCGGCAACTGGTAAACTGATGCAGGAAGGCCGAGCTGAATTAATCAAAGTTGCTGATAGAGCGCGGCGGCATCTGGCTAAACCATAGCTGAGCTGACTTGGTGAAAGTCATCAGAAAGACCCGGCACATGACCGCGTCTAAAAACTTATGCACCGATGCTGCAATTTCGAAGTGGCTCAGATGATCCCATGGATCAGTAGTCTCACTATACTCAAAGCCTAGATATTTGTAGGAAGCCGGCACGTCATCGCGCATGACCTCCTCGGTGAACGGCGTGCCTATCCGTGTTGGCACCATGTTGGCGCTCGCCATCTTCCTCTTGAACTCTCTCACCTCCTTCTGCAAGCTCTGTATCTGCTCGGCTAGACCTGGATTGGCTTGGCTTGACGTTTCACTGTCGGAGGTGGAAAAGCACTCGTCTCTGTCTTGGAGGGGGGTCCGATCCGTATGTCTATTTTGCAACGGTTCCGTTTCTGCCAGCGGGACCATTCGATCTGGTCGTGCGTCAGACGGCGGCATTGAGATCTCTGCAAATTTTTTCTCCACATCCGCTTCCACAGCTTTGCCGATGAGCTCAGACAGCTGCCTTAGAAAGGTGTCGTTCAATGATCCACCAACGGCAGGCGTAGATCCGCCGAAGGGGGGTGGCGCGGTGCCTGGTCCAGTTGCTATTGACAGCTCTGCCCCCTCTGGCCTTGTCGTCGATGGCTCTGCCGACCGCGGAATGCCCCACGGCACGGCGGAACTCGAGGTTTTGCCCAGTTCTCCCACTAGATTCCATCGCAACCCGTCTGAAGCCATTCAAACTCACGCCTTAGCTCAGACTTTCCCACAGACGGCGCCAATTGTTTCACCCTAAAATATGACACTACCTGAGACTTGAATACCTTCCCGACCTGCACACAAACACACATTAGAAAGGACCATCGGGGGTTTTCTGATGGAAACCTCTCCGATGCTTAAGTCAGAAAGCATATAGAGTGTTTTTTCGTGAGAAAAGCTAGGAATGCACAAAGAAATGACATACCTTTCTCAGCCATGGGGCTGAAATATTTATAGTTTTTCCCAGTGGGGACCCCTTTCGGGATCTCAGAAAGAAAGGCTGCGAATCAAGGGCCGTTTAAACAACAAAGTCTGACAAGTGGTCCTACTTGTCCCCTCAACGGAGGTCAGGAGGCCAAGTCTCCCCTGGTCCCGCTCTCCTCTTTATCGGCGAGCCCGCTTGGGCGTTATATTTCAAGATTTATCTCAGAGGAGATCTCCATTAACTCGGGACAATTCTTGGGCTTGGGTGACCCTTGCTCTGACCAGGTCAAACCTCACCAAGCGTAAGCTGTCCTGAGGTCCCTTCTTTGGCTATCTGTGTCCAGGTCTACCCCAATCCGGGTCTGGCCTATTTATGCCCCATCAAAGTCATTGCCTACGCTTATAAAGGCTTGTGTTTTATTGTTAATTTTCTTATGTAGCCTAATGTTTAAGAGGAGATAGTTGAGTTTTAATAAGGAAGCGTATCATAAGCTTCTAAAAATTTTGAGTGGTTTACTTAGAAGTCAGTTTTTGGGTGCGAGTTGAGAAATATCCTAAGTTTAAAAGCTACATAATGAGAGTTTAGTGAGGTTTTCTTTTGAATGAGGTGAAGTACTTTGCTTTTTGATTAGAATAGTTTGGTGAGTTATTGATCACGTTAGATTGTGAGTTAGCCACACGACTTATATATTCCTTTCTCGTCCAAAGAGCTTACATTACAACTCGAAAAGCCCTTTTCCTATTCTTTGTTGGTTACACACTTAAATACAATGGAGAAGTTTTTGATTTTTGGTTCTTTCTTATGGTGCTTGTATTTTGATGATTGGAGTGTAAACACGTTCCCATAAAAACTCTTGAGTGCTTTGAGCGTACACATATATATTACCCTTTTGAGAGGACGCATGGTTTTGTTTTTGGAGCGACAATGTAATAATGGTCGAGCGTTGAGGTTGCGTTTCACTAATATATATTTTCAAAATTATGTATGTAGCACAACACGACTCTTTGCTTGAACTTATTTTCATTCTTGTTATACTTTGAAACAATCGTTTGTTCGAGGACGAACAAACCAATAAAGTGTGGCGTAGTTGATTAACACGTATTTGTGCTCATTTTTATTAGTAATATAGTTAGTTTTTCCTATTGTTTTTGGTATAAGTTGGATAGTTTAAGCTTAAATTCGTATATTTATATTTTTCAGCTTATTTTACCGCATTTTGATCTTAATTGATGCAAATAGGTGAATTGTCTCTTTTTTCGACTTATAGCTAAGTAACCGGAAGAGCTTAGCACGTAAAAGATGAAGATTGATGATTAAGAGACAAGAATCGAGCGTTCTGGCGAAGAAGTAGCAAGTTTTTGAAGCTAATGGTTATCTTTAGCGGTAGCCTTACCGCTAGTTACACCATTACACCTAGCGGTTACCATATGGTTACCCACACCATTAACCTAATGGCTAAAGATGGACAGAGAGCTTAGCGGCGCGCTTAACGATTATACCCTTATCGCTATCTCTACCGTTAGGGAAGAACAGAGACGCAAAGAGAAGAGTTAACAGTAACTCTAGTGGGAACTCTTACCGGTAAGTGTTACCGCTAACGAGCTCAGTAACCGACTTACTTGACTTGTTCTCTAAGAATTCAGAATTCTATAAAAACCACACCATTAATCCGACTTTGGGGCGTACAAAAGTCATTATGAGCTTACCCAAAAAGTATTCTGAGGGTTAGAAAATATTTTCAACACCCATTAGTATAGACTGGAGTTTAAGATCAAGGATTCAAGGCTTGCAAGTTTTGAAGGCCGTTCGAGAGTGCGCAGCCTATTTTACGTCCGAGATCCATCGTTTTCTCCGGAATAGCTGGAGAATTTTCTGCAATTCTTAGACTTAATAAGTACTCTAATCTATTTATTGTTTTCTTAGTTTAATTTTCATAGTTAAAGCATTGGATAATTACTTTTATTTGATATTCTTGAGTTGGGTATGAACTTTGTTTTCATTGAAAAAATCAAGCTAGTAGATTTCAGTTTTAATTTAGTTTATTTGATTCATAATTAAGCATTGGAGATTTGAATTCATTGATGTTATTTATGCAATTTGATTTATGCTATTTAATACCGATTATGCTAGGAGATTCATGTTATTCACTTGCTTCATGATAGTTGAGTTTGAATATGCTTTTGAGATCCGTTTAAGCAATTTGATTTCGTTTTTGATACTTTATCCTCGTTGCGTTTTAAGTTTAAATTAAGTTACTCTTAGATAACTACTCAGTTCTTAAATTTAGGTTTTTAAAATTGGTCAAAATACAAGCTTTTAAATTCTAGTTGGTAAATTTGGATAAGATAGTTAGAGTTTAAGTTTATGTTATTACATTTTATTTCTTATTTGTTAATCAAAATCAAATAAAACCCCCAAAAATATTTGAATTTACGTTTTTATTAAACAAACTTCTAAGACCCCAAATTTTGTTGTCCTTGAGAGATGACTTGAGTCAATTTTCCACCCTACAAGTGTCCTCGTACTCTTGCGAGCAAGCTTGAATGTTTTAGATTAAATATATATGATTGGGGTGCATAAAAGCTTGGTTCAGTGTACAAACAAATAAAAGGGGAATGTGGTTTTCTGGAAGAGCGTATGAAGAAGTATGTTGAAATTTTTTGAAGCTTAGAAAGACTTTAGAATTTGTAGAGATACCACATCCCTTGAGGAGAGAATGATATGGTGGATACCTATATATGGTACCCAACTCAGCTATAAATGGTCTGTAGTGTACCATTGCTCTTCTAATGGTACACGAGGGCGTGGTGGAAAGCCTTGTAGCAGAGATAAAAGAAGAAAGAGACTGGCATAGTGAAATTAAAGTTTACCTTGAAAGGGAAGAATTGCTTGGTCAGGTCATTACATTTTTTTTTCTTTATTATAGGAAGTTTATATAAAAGGTTTTCTGAGAGACGACTGGTCAGATGTTTGGGGTGGACGGAGGGTATTTACATCTTGAATACGTATGAAGGGTGTTGTTCTAATCCTATGGGAGCTCAGTTTTTATAAAGATGATAGGCGAGAAATTACACGCTAATTGACGATTTAATTCCGGTGATTTTATGCGCTTAATATTATCATATATACTTATTTCTCGCATAATTGTCATTATGAACAATCAAGCACCAATCGTATATTTCTTCTCTATTTTGCAGTATTTGGTGCTGTATTTATCGAAGGATGTCTCATAAGGAAGTAGAGAAATGAGGATTGACGAATCAACGAGAGAAAAATAAAGAATCAGGATGTTGCATCGACAACGCATCGATGCCGAGGATGGTTCGCGTCAGTCAACGCGATGTGCGGTGTTGCGCTGGCTGTGCGCGCATTGATCGACGCTGGGTCGACGCAATGTCGATGCTCATGTTCTGAAGCGTCGATTGGAAGGGCGTCAGTCGACGCAATGTCGACGCTCATGTTCTGAAGCGTCGATTGGAAGGGCGTCAGTCGACGCAATGTCGACGCTCATGTTCTGAAGCGTCGATGGGAAGGGCGTCAGTCGACGCCCATGCAGGACGATGCAGGCGGGTGATTCGCGTCGACGCCGAAGGCTGGTTCGCGTCAGTCGACGCTCCGTCGACGCCGACTCGGCAGAGTTATTTTTGGAAGAATCTTGGGCGGCAAGAAATAGGAATTCTATATAAACCCCGACCCTATTTCATCCCAGAGGCATAATACAACATATCCTAGGGTTCTAAGGAGGTCCAGAGAGGTTCCAATTCGTCCCAAATCATCCATACGCAAGAGAACTTGAAGATTGACGTTCCAAGACGCAAGATTCAAGTTCAACACATCGTCTCTCCTATTTTATCAAGGATTATGTTTGTTTATCTGAACCTTTTCTTTTATTTTCTTAACTCCATGAGTGAGTAAACTTATTATCTAGTTCTAGGGATGTTGAAACCCTCGTGAAACTATGTTTAATTAATTTATGCAATATTGTTTTTCATTCGTCATATGCGATTGTTTGTGTTGTTCTATTTTCAATTTATGATTGCTTAATTCTTAATTTGGCTTGATCACCTAGATTAGGGATTGGTTATCTATTGCTAGAAATAGGATTGCTTCCCGTGTAATTGTCGTAATTACTATTTCTCTGAAGCAACTAATGATTGTAAATCGTTAGGGACAACACAACATAGGTTGAATGAACCGAACTTATGCGTTTGTTGCCTAGATTAATCTATTTGCCTATTTATTAATGTTGTTGTTGGGTTGAACCTAGAGAGCTTATTCTAGGTCAATAATTAGATTTAATTAAAGAGATTATTTTAATTGAATACACAGTAAGGGTAAATTCGAGTAGCAGATCTTATTGCTACTTAGGGTTTTTAGTCGCATTTGATGAATGGATTATGATATTGTGATTGGTTAAAAGGGTGAATCGAGGGTGGAAACTGAAGTAGAACTAGACCTTTATTATTATTGAATTCTTTGTTAATTATTTTCTCGCTACTTTAATTGCTTGTTTATTTTATTAGTTAATTTAATTCATAATTCCTTACCCCAATTATTTATTTAAATAAAATACGAATCATCACAATCTAACCACACTCCTCGTGGGATCGACCCTTACTTATCGCTACTACTAGTTAGTGGAGAGAAGTTGAGGATAATAAATATTTAATTTGACGCTTGACGACGGGCGGTCAAAAGAAAAGTGTCAAGAGCAAGATAATTTTAGTCACATATGAAAAGTTATGAGAAAACTTTGGTAAAGACTTATGGAGAATGTCAGTAACACTCACCACTTATTCACAGGCCTGCAAAGGACCTTATGACTATGAAGTCTCTATGTCCCTTCATGAAATAGGGCATTGATTTGGTTGGACCATTTCCTATGGTGTCAGAAAAGCAAAATTCATGATCGCAGTGATAGACTACTTTAGCAAATTGGTATAAGTTGAGCCTCTTGTAAAAATCACCGAGGAAGTTGTGATCAAATTTATGTAGAATATATAGTTTGCCACTTTGGGATTCCTTGTATTATTATCTCTGATAATGGAATGCAATTTGCAGCAGAGGGGATGAAAGCTTGGTGTTAAAAAATGAAGATAAAACAACGTTTTACATTAGTTTATTACCCCCAAGCACATGGTCAGGTGAAGGTTACTGGTCACACTTTGGTTAAAGAGCTTAAAGCCTGACTTGAAAAAAAATGAAAACAGGGGGTGAAAAGCTCAGTTATGTGATGAGTAGTTTTTAGTGGTGATGAAAATATAAGGGGTTCATGGCTTGGTATTATCAGAATTCGATTGATTATAGAGACCTATGTGTTTTTAGCTTGATGAAATTAAAAAAAACAAAAATAAATGGAAATTAAAGAAAGTAAAGGAAGTAAAATGAAAGTAAATGCTAGTACTATGACTAACTATGAAGGGAAATGCAAGTATTTCGTATGCCTCGTGCGTATGCCCAAAGGAAATTGCATACAATAATGAAGATTAAGCAATGAAAAGCAAAGTTCCACCACGTACAAGCATGGAAACCTAAGGTATAACTATGCATGTGATCATAAAAACTCAAATAATGCAAATTAATGAAAATCAAAAGCATCAATGGAAAGAGCAATAAAAGATGATGTGAAAGTTTAAATCTTTACGAAAAATAACAAGAAACGAAGAGTAGATCTAGGATTCAACATAAAACCATGCATGAAAATAAAATCAAGAATAAAGCATATGATATACTCAAAATAAAAACGATCAAGGACTCGATCTATGATCTTGGTGTGTCACTCACCTAGATTCCATAGCCAATTCACAAGATCTAGCAATAAATCTAAGAGCTAAGGCAAAGTGCATAAATTGAAGAACAAGGAAGGAAATAATGAAAAACTTACTTGAATAAAGGAAAGGAATCACAAACTTGAATGAAATAGCAATCCAAAATAAAATCCAAGTGATGACTTGAATTCTTCTTGAGTTTACAAACCAAAGGAAAAACTTGAAATTAAATCTAAGAACTATAGAGAGAAATTAATTCCAAATTCATGAAAGACTTGGGAGAATGAGTGATATCTTCTACAAAATGAGATATATACTAGGTTTAATTGGGGTTAAATGGGCCAAATTAGCCTTAAAGGCTTGGATTTCTCAAGAATGACCAAGTTTGACCCAAAATGGACTTTCTAGCCACTTGGCTCGACCCTAGGCTTTATTTGGCTCGAGGTGGCTTGAGGTGGTTCGTCATTGGCCGAGCGTGGGCGCGCATGGCCGGGCGCTCGGCGCTGGGTGTGCTTGGCCAGGGTTGGTAAGGCATTTGGCGTGCAGGATGGCGTGGATCTGGACATGAGCAGGCGCAAAGCATGGGCGTTGGGCGTGCACGGATCTTGGCGTGGCGCTTGGCGAGCAGGCGCGTGGAGTGGCAGGCAAGAGCTTGGCGTCGCTGTTGCCGTGCGGGCGCATGGAGCTTGGCGTCATTGTTGGCGTGCGGGCGCATGGAGCTTGGTGTCATTGTTGGCGTGCGGGCGCGCGGAGCTTGGCATCACTGCTGGCGTGCGGCATGCCTTGCGCCATGCCTTGGTGCGAGTTTTGGCTTGCCTAGGCAAAGGCTTGGCTAACATTCCAGAATGTTTGGCCATTTAGGAGCTTTCTCTTGGCACCGATTTTGGCACGTCTTGGCTCGGATTTTGGTTCTCAATGCGTTTACCTATGAAAATAGGAGTTTTGATCATAAAACCTAAAAATTACACCAAGCCTCAAATTAATTGAACACATTAAACCAAATTAAGTTTTAAATCAAAAGGAAGCATGAAAAATAATAAAACAAGAAAAACCACCTAATAACTTAAAAAAACTCGAATCGAAACCACTAAAAATGACACTAAACCCTAATTAAAAACACAATAAAAACACCACAATTACATGAAAAACAACCACCACACACTTACCGATTTGTTCGTCCTCGAACAATGAAATGAATCGAGAATGTACATCCAATGAACATTAGGTAAAAAGAAAAGTCCTTGTGCTTATCCTAATTAAATTGATGAACGTATCAACATAAACTCGTTATCGCCAAGCATTTCTCTCGTATTACTCTTTCTCAAATGAAAACAAATCGATGACTTACTCTCAAATGGAATTTGTGAGGGTGTTCGCTCAATTTGATCAAGTGTTTATTTATATGGGACGTGTATACACTCAAGTCGGACAATGCATGAATTTTGTCAAGATTTCATAAATTAGAAACTCAAAATCACCCATTGTCCAAAACCCGAATCCTACAATTGATTTCCCACACATTTCTTGTGAACTGATCATACACTCTCACCTCATAATTTATGAAGATATAAGAGCTAAAATTGAGCTCGGCTAACAAGAAACCGGGCATAGTCTCATGGGGGCTCATTTGGGATATTTAAGTAGATTATATATTTAGATATTGCCAGAATAAGGGTGATATATGTGCCTCGAGGTCATTTCCAAAGTAAATCATGTACAAGCAAAATCAAGCCACCTCAATGCAATTTCCATAAAAATGTAAGCAAAACTGATCATTTACACAAGGCTACTCACTAGTTTGCACCGGGTTTTAGAAAACAAAACCAAAAGATCTTTAAGAGTTTTGCAATCTTTTCACGAGTAAATGTTGAGTCTATATATATATATATATAAGCGGATTTTGGACAAAGCACAAAAACTCAACTCCTTACACAAGAGAGCATAAACATGTAAAAGCCCGACATGTAAACTATTCAAACTTCCAAGCATATGGTGATTGTCAACAATGTAATAAAGACACAAAAGACACAAAAATGACTCAACCATATAAATGCGCAATTAGTAAGCGTCACTTTGCCAAGGCTCGAGTTAAGAAAGACAAATCATGCTTTGTAAAACTCGGACCCTAACCACTTACCCAACCCACACTTAAACCACGCAATAACCTAATTGCATTTTAATGAAAATCAAGTAAAAGGAGGGTGAGATAGAAGTTTCCTTAACCGAGCGAGTTTGAGTCAAGCTCGGTGGGGTCCACTTTAATCATCTAAGCAATCCAAGCAAAAACCGAGCTTGTTTCTTTCGGCTCCATGAACGCTACTATCTTATCAAATCGACCAAGGTTGAAGTCGGAAAACAAAACTCTATAAAAGAAAAAATCACACCAAATCAACAACACAAGAAAATATGCACGTGAATCAAAACAAAACATAACAAGGGTTACAAGAACCAAAAGACAATACATTTTTTTTTTCAATTTTTTGAATGTTTTTGGATTTTTATATAATAAAAAAGTGAGAAAGAAAGAAATGTAAAAATAAAAGAAATAAACGAAAAGAATATGGGTTGCCTCCCAAGAATCGCTTGTTTTACGTCACTAGCTTGACGAACTCTCTTATTAATCATGGTGGAAAGAGAAGACCGCGACAATATGGTTTCACTCGATGGCCATCAACTTGGGATCATGCTTGAGTCTTGGGGTTGATTAAGGTCACCGCCCCACTTGGATTGACTTCCTCAATTGCATTGAGCCCCTTATCTTCAAAACTCCAACCAATAACACCCTTAAAAGCTCTAAGCACTTCACTATACCCTTCCTCTTCGTCATGTATTTGTTGCGTCCTTTCTTTGTGGATGCGAGCATTTTCATATCGAACATTCTGAAACTCATCTAACTCCTCCACTCGCAACATTCTCTCTAGCCCGACCTCTTTTAAATTCGTATTCGCGGCTCCTATCGCCCAAAAGGCTTTAGGCTCAAACTCAACCGGTTTGCTCTCCTCTTCTTCCAAATCGACATACTTGAGGTAAGATGAGAAAGGCTTAAACTCGGGTTTGTGCCTCTTCTCGACCTCATTGGGAACTAGTTCGCACAGTTCGATGATATCCTCACGATACTCTTCAAACTTTTCAATGGGTTTCATTTCCAACCCATTGTCAACTATCTCCACCTCCCCCTATAAACATTTGTCGTTGTCCTCAATGACACATAAATAATCCTTGTCACACCATACCTTAGCACATCGATGCACAATTGAACCGTCATTATGAACAAAGGACTCATTCCCTTTACTACAACTTTCAACACAAGCTCCCGGGTCAAACTCTTCCTCCTTGCTCTCTTCCTCCATAGAAACTTGGTCATCTAACTCTTGAATCACATCGACATGTAAGCAATCCACATGAAGATGCTTGATGGAATAGATGACAAGTTAGCCATAGAAAATGTGACCGAGTCACCCTCTACGGACAAAGTAAGATTCTTCTTTCTAATGTCTATCAAGAATTGAGTTGTAGCCATAATGGGCGGCCTATCAATATAGTGTGATTGGCGCAACCATCCTTCACCACGCCAACATCCAATACCACGAAGTCGACCAGAACCACGATCCCCTCGACTTGAACAAGAACATCCTTGACCACTCCGTTGGGGTATCTAATTGACCGATCGACCAATTATAAGCAAATGTGTATCTCTTGTAATGGAGGAAGTGTCAATTGTTCGTATATCAAAGACGGCATCAAATTAACACCCGCCCCAAAATAAAGCATTCCATTAATGATTTTTCCATTTTCGAGTTTGATATCAATACAAAACGAGTCGGGATCCACCTTCTTAAGAGCCAAGAGAGAAGGGTCAGTAACCATAATTTCCTCCTTAGAAGGATAAACTATCTCATTCATAGCTCTCTCAATCTTTTTGGAAAAAAAAACCTGAAGAACGTAGTGTAAGTGGGAAAACTCCGGATGGTGTCTAATACGTCGGACAATAAACCATGGAGCTTTGGAAAGTGGTCGTCTTTCGTAGCACTTTGTATCCGGGATGGATAGGGCATGGGAGCCTTAGAAATTGGTGCCTTGTAGGGATTTGAAGACTTGTGTAGGCCATCGAGAAGTTCCCTTGCTAAAGTGGGACCCACGGGCATAGAATCGGGAAGAGTAAAAATAATCAGGATAGCAACCACCTCCTCCTCGGATGGTGGGACATCCGTATTATCAACCACTACATCACTTCCAAGGACCGTGACCGCATGGGCTTACGAAGTTTAGTTTGGAGATTTTCATTTCTCATTCCCTTGTTTTAGCATATTCACGCTGCTTGCTAATTGCCCCATATTAGTGTTTAATTTATTGGTCGTAGCCTCAAGAGCATTGAACCTAGAATCGAATGAAGCCAACGTAATAGAAATTGCTTGCATTTGTTGCATAATCTTCATGAGATTCAGGTCGGAAGGTGGAGTAGGACCATTCATCGGATTAGGCAAACGAGACAGACCCACTTGAGTAATAACACCCATATGTTGATTGGAATAACTAAAATTTGGATGCATACGGTTGCTTGGATGATAAGGAGGATTGTAATTTAGTGGACGAGCAAAAGGCGGCCTAGCGACACCAGGTCCCGATTGATACCCTTGAACTCCACATACCTCCTCCTATTGAAACATAGACATATAGAAAGAGGGATTCGATGGACAAGAAGTGGTATCATGACCAATCATTCCACACGATGCGTACGTGGGATCCGGACTTGGGCTAGACAACTTATCAATTAGAGCCTCCAAAGCCGCAAATTTCTTGTCCACCTCAAGCTTCTCGGGGGAAGACGATTCAATCACCTCATTAGCACTCGAATAAAATGCTCGAGAAGACTTATTTTGAGAATTCTCGGCAAGAGTGGTGAAAGTTCTGAGAACCACTTTAGGAGGTTGTTCTTTCATATTACCCTCGGTCGACGTATCCACCATATATTGAAATTGTGGGTCCAACGCTGCATAGAAAGTTTGGATTAAAAGTTACTTGGGCATACGATGATGTGGGGAACTCGTGAGAAGATCTCGGAAATTATCCCAAGCGGAGTGAAATGACTCATTTCTCATTTGCTTAAACGAAATAATTTTGATCCTCAACTCGGCCGTCTTTTCCACGGAATAGTACTGATCCAAGAATGTTGCCAAGAGCTTGTCCCATGTATAAATAGAATTGGGGTAAATACTCATAAACCACGACAATGCCTTATCTTGGAGAGCATATGAGAAACAATGGAGTCGAAGATGCTTCAAACTCATCATATTTGGTCGGTGAAAACCCAATTCCTAGATGAATTGGAGAGGATCCTACTTAGCAAACCCATGAAAGATCGGAAGACGGGCAATATTAAGTGATCGAAAATCGATAGCCATAAACTTGGGAGGAAGGGATACACAAGATAAAATAGTCGCCCCCACAAAGTCTTTGCTAACCTCTTTCATAGCGAGGACGGGAGGGGAATTTTGGGTATTAGGACTCATTCCCCCAAACAAAGCATACGGATCGGGAGTTCCCTCTTAAACATTATTATCAACCCCTCCATAACCCACACCACCACCATTAGCATTTATATTCTTATTCGAAGCATGATTGAAGTTGTAAGAGAGAGGAACTCCATACTGGGCCAGGAATCGGACTTTGTATGTTCGGAAATATGTTAGGAGCACCATAACCCCCATACAAATCAGAATTTGGACTTTGCATATTCGAAAAGGGATTGGGAGTACCATAACATCCATATGAACTATTCATGCCCACAAAACCACCATACCCAACATAGTTTGCACCATTCCCTCCCACGTTGGGTTGACCATTGTCGTTAACACCATTGGCAATGTGGTTTGCAACATGCCCTTCCACGTTGCAAAAACACATAAAAGTTATCCTATTCCCAACATGGTTTGCACCATACCCTCCCACGTTGGGAATGTAACCTCCATGGCCATAAGAATTAGGAATTTGTGCATTACCTTGGGGTAGGCCATGGCGTGTCCATGAGTGGTGAAACCACTCCCCTGAATTCCTATAGCGTGATCGGGAGGGATCGTGGGATTGGGAGTTGAAAGCCCAGGCTTATCACATGGTGGGGAGTGCTTGAGCACGAATAATGGTCTCCGGAGTACTTGAGCTTTGAGGATCAACCCGTGGAGATTTCTTGTTGGGGTTTGAAAACGGGCTGGTATTTGGAAGGTTATTTGCCATATCTTGAGTAGTAATCAAGGGGCATCTTAAACGCCTTAATCGATCGGGATTTTAAATATAAGGGGCCAAGTTGTTCCCAAGTGTTCGAAGACCTTGCATACTATTTTGCATGTAATTGTGGTATTTTATCGTATTTTTAATTAGGATTTTATATTGTTTTTATTAGTTTTTGAGTCGATTAGTTAGGTCTTATAGGTTATTTTTCTTGTTTTATTATTTTTCGTGTTTCTTGTTAATTTTAAATTTAATATGGTTAAGTGGGTTAAATTAATTTGAGGTTTGGCATAATTCTTGGGTCTTTATGTTTTAAATTCCTATTTTATAGGTGAAGGCATTGAGGCCAAAAATTCAAGCCAAGACATGCCAATCCGCGCCAAAAACTAGCTCCAAAATGCTAAAACATTCTTGAATGGTCGCTAAGACGTGCCGAGCCACGCCAGGATACGCCAGACGAACCTTGGTGCAAGATAGCACAAGCCAAGGCCCACCCCGCGTGCGCCCGCGCGCAGCTACCGGGCGCCTGCCAAGCGCTACCGAGCAGCTGCTGAGAACGCCGCGCGTAATTGCCGAAACCGCACACAGCCAGTGCACGCTAGCGCCCCGCGTCTGCCGAGGCCTGCCGAGAGACTCCGCCGATTCAAGCGCACTGTCACGGACTTAGATGTGGCACTAAAGTTCCTTGCGGCGTTAGTTCCTTTCCGCCCCTCGCAGTAGCTAAGTTCGCCTCTCGATGACAAGAAAATAAGAAAGATGGTGTTGTGGGTGAGGAAACAAAAGGAAAGGAAGCTTGTGGGAATGAACACGTTGGTTTGAAGAAACTTGATTACTTGAATTATTTGCTTGATTGGATTCAATAGTTAAAAATGAGGAGCTTCATGCCCTATTTATACTAGTTCCACCTCCTCATGGGGAATTCTCTAGAACAACCTACTATACTCTATGCATCACCTCCTTAAATGGAGGGATCTAGAACGTACCACACAAATGTACTCCTATGGTGGGATTGACTCTATATTTACATGATAGATCTAGAGAGTTATACCACCCTCTAGGCACCACTACTATTTCCAAGCATTAACCATGACATATCCTAGCGAAATCTAGAACATTCTTGTCCCTACTAAGCCCCTCTAGGGCGTGTCATGCATCAATTCCCCGTATGCTGCTAGAGTTGTCCCGAATCAGCTAGATGTCTCCGTAATATTGTAGCAGCTTCTAACAGCTCGACCCGCTTGCGAATCTTTCCGGCCCAAACCTGTTCGTCCAAGTCCCATACGTTTCTAGAAGATTTTGGGGCCTTCTCGCATGGTGCCGCCCTTGCACCATTTTTCCCATCATGTGCACATCTCTTGTGCACCCTCGACCATGTTTATCCCGGCATGGCCCGACCCTCATGAGCGGAGCATGACATTCTCCCCCTCCTATTTTGATGACGACGTCAGTGCCATTTCCCATCATCTTGCACGCGGTGTCTAATACTCTTCGAAGGCTGTGTCGCACCTCGTCCGTTATGCGCGTGGTGTCTGGTATTCTACACAAGCTGGGTCGCGCCTGCGCGGTGTCCATGCTTCACCTTAAGTTGGGCCACACCCAAGTACGTGATCCTTGGTCCCTCGTCGACCTGGATCGCCGATAACGTTGTCCCGCTCTTCGCTTCCTCCACTGGAACAGAGATGTTCGTGTCCTCAAACATGCATAGGGTCTTCATCGACGGAACCAATGCTGCTTTGTGTTTCCACATGAAGTCCAGCCCTAGCACCGCGTCGTACCCTTCTATTGGTGCGACGTTAAAGTCCACATGGCCGTACCATGGCCCAAGGCATAGCTTCAAATCCTTGTATACGCCCGAAACTTGTCGTTCTGGGGCGTTGATCATCTTGATCCATGCGTCCGCCCCCTCGACTCGAACTCTGAGTTGCCGAGCCTCCTTCTCCATAAGGAAACTATGAGTGGCCCCCATGTCCTTTACGGCGCACACCTCACGTCCATTAATGCGGCCTCATGCCAGCATCAAGCCTCGTCCCGTCGGCTTCCTGACCTAGGGTGGATCCCTCGTGCCCTCAATGGCATTGACCACCCAAACGGCACCACAACATTGGGTCTCGTCATCCCCATGGTGCGAATGCTCGTCCCTGTCCGACTCCTGCATTGCTGATAAGGACCCTAACTTGGGAAAGCCCTTATAGCTGTGTGGTCCCTTACACATATAGAAAGCTCTCGGCTTGAAGGCATTCTTCTTCTCCTCGTACTCCTTACGAGGGAAATGGATGCTCCTCGATGAGCCAACCGCGTCCCGATCCTTCCACCTCGGAGTGGACCTCGGTTGCTCCTGGACGACACTCTTGTCATGTGGGTCTCCCCCACCCTTGGCCAAATGATCCTCTTTTCGCCGGGAAATGACTTGGAAGTCCACAAATTACTCCGCAGCTGCAATAGCACTATCCAACGTCCGAATTTCCTAATGATGTAGCTCTTGCCTAGCCCAAGGCTTGTGCCCATCCACGAAGTAAAACAACAATTCGTCCGATGACATATTGGGAATTTGTAGCATTAGGGTCATGAACTCCTTTACATAGTCTTGGATTGAGCTCCTTTGCCACAGTTCCCTCAGTCTCTTACACGCCTCATATACGACATTCTCGGGGTATAATTGTTGTTTCAGCTCCCGAACAAAGTCCCCTAATGACTCAACCCGACATACGCCCTGCTCGATGGTGGGGTGCTTCCGGCGCCACCATAACATTGCGGTGTCGCTAAGGTAAAGGGTTGCGGTCTTTACCTTAGCCGCCTCATCCCGCAAGTTGATGCCTTCAAAGTACCGCTCCATGCCCCAATGGAAGTTATCGACTTCCCTGGAGTCCCTTACGCCACTGAATCCCGCTGGCCTTGGATATTCAACCCTCATGGTTGAAGCAGGTGTGCTAGCCTTCGTGCTAGCAACGACCCTCTTACACATTGCCACGTCCTTCTGTAACACGTTGACGATGGCCGCTAGCTCATCCAAGCGTTCCTCAAACCTTGCCCGAGCCTCCCCCAACTCTTGGATGGCCTCAACATACACCTGGGTGGCGCCCGTGCACCCTTACACGTCGCCTTTGATCGATTCCACCTCTCCAAGCATGTGGTCCTCCAATGTCTTAAAGGTGCACTCAACCCACTCAAGCCTCTCGGCGAGCTCCCCAACCGCAAGATCCATAGTAGCCGCCTCCGCGTGAACCTTGCTACGATCTCGGGTCTTCTTCCGCTCGGTGATGAAGATCTCCCTCCCGCGGTTTTCTTCCACCACACTCGTGCTCTACACAATGTCTGTATTGTTTCCTCCATCCATACTCGATATGCACAACACGAAGCCCCCAGTCGGGCTCTAATGGTGTTGTGGGTGAGGAAACGAAAGGAAAGAAAGCTAGTGGGAATGAACACGTTGGTTTGAAGAAACTTGATTGCTTGAATGATTTTCTTGATTGGATTCGATGGTTACAAATGAGGAGCCTCATGCCCTATTTATACTAGTTCCACCTCCTCATTTGGAATTCTCTAGAACAACCTACACTACTCTATGCATCACCTCCTTAAAGGCAAAAATATTTTTTTAGTTGGGTAAGTGACCACTCTTTGATATTTAGTCCAGTTTTTGGCCACACTTGAAAATTAGTCCACTAAGTGGATTAAATGCTGATTTTTGGTCCAGTGACCGCCTAGAGCAGGTCATCTTTACCGGAAAAACTGAAAACTGAAGGTCACTGGAAAAATCAGCATTTAGTCCACTTAGTGGACTAATTTTCAAGTGTGATATAAAACCGGACTAAAAGTCAAAGAGTGGCCACTTACCGGACTAAAAAAAAATAATTTTGCTTAGTTTAAAACTATTGATATGTGTGATGATAATAAGATAAACTATAGTTATATATATAATGTAATCTGCAAAAAACTATTTCGTAATATATAAAAGTGGACTTATTAACATTTAATTTGTTTTAGAGTGTGAATATACGCACCCCAATTATTTACGAGTTCACCCCATAAAAAAACTCAACAAAAATGTCAAAATTATCCCACGAATACTAAGTACCCAAAAGATATCATCCCATTCAACCCTCCACCACCACTCCAACTCTTCCATTAGCGTCACCCATCACACCGTCGTCRCCACCGCCATAGGTGTCGTYAKTGTGCCACCGCCAAACAGGAAGAAGAAAAAACGTTGGTGGGTGGTGAAATATAAGTGATGGATCTAGGCGGTAAAAGATAAAAATAAATGCAAAATAGGGGTGTTCGTCTCTGGTTTCTCAAACAAAACTCATATGTTCGAACATTTTGATAAATAAGCAATAGAATAAAAACCTACAAGTTATAAATAAGTAATAGAATAAAATAAAAACCTACAATCTAAAAAAAAATAAAAAATAAATAGAGATCTTTTTCTCCCAAATATTTTATTTTTATTTTTACCTATATCATACTTTTTTGGACAATTGCCTCCTAATTACACTTACTCGCCAAAAACCTAAAATTATTTTTTCGGGTTTTCCGGTAAAGATGACCTGCTCTAGGCGGTCACTGGACAAAAAATCAGCATTTAGTCCACTTAGTGGACTAATTTTCAAGTGTGATCCAAAATCGGACTAAATATCAAAGAGTGGTCACTTATCGAACTAAAAAAATATTTTTGCCCCTCCTTAAATGGAGGGATCTATAAAGTCCCACACAAATCTACTCCTATGGTGGGCTTGACCCTACATTTACATGATAGATCTAGAGAGTTCTACCACCCTCTAGGTGCCACTACTATTTACAAGCATTAACCAAGACATGTCCTAGCGAAATCTAGAACGTTCTGGTCCCTACTAAGCCCCTCTAGGGCGTGTCCCGCATCAATGCCACATATGGTGCTAGAGTTGTCCCGAATTGGCCAGATTTCTCCGTAATAATCTAGTAGCTTCTAAAAGCTCAGATCACCCATGAATCTTCTCTGCCCGAACCTGTTCGGCCAAGTCCCATACGTTTCTAGAAGATTCTAGGGCCTTCTCGCATGGTGCCGCCCTTGCACCATTTTTCCCATCATGTGCACAGCTCTTGTGCACCCTCGGCCATGTTTGTCCCGGCATGGCCCGACCCTCATGAGCGGGGCGTGACAGCGCACTAACGCACGTCAGCCGAAGCCAGTGCGCAGCCCTGCCGCCACCGTCCAGGGCCAGCGCGCGCTCGCCCACCAGCCTGCTGATGCCAGCACGCGCCAGCGCCCGTCTCCTGTCGAGCCCGCCCGAGAGCTGCTGACCAGCGCCACCCAACGCCCGTGCCTGCTCGCCCAGCTTGCGCCAACTCCTGCTAACCTCGGCTAGCTAGCGCCCAATGCCCATGCCTACGCACGCCAGGCTCGGCCATGTGCACCTAGGCTCGGCCATTACCGATCAACCTCAAGCCAAATCTAGCTAAATCAAGACCAGGGTCGAGCATAGTGGCTAAGAAGGTCAACACAGGTCAATTTTCGTCAACTCTCATTTTGTAAATTATCACTCATTCTCCCAACTTTTGCATTAGTTTGGATTTATTTTCTCTCTCTAGTTCTTAGATTTTAATTTCAAGCATTTCCTTGGGTTTGTAAGCCTAAGAAGGATTCAAGTACTCCCTTGAATTTTATCTTAATTGTAATGTCATTCAAGTTTTTGGATTCTCTTTCAAATTCAAATAAGTTTTCCTTTGATTTCATCTTTGTTCATCAATTTCATACTTGTTCTTCATTTTATGAATTTTGCCTTAGCTCTTAGATTACTTGTTGGATCTTGTGAATTGGCTATGGAATCTAGATGAGTGACACATCTAGATCATAGATCGAGTCCTTGATCGTTTTTATTTTGAGTATTTCATATGTTTCATGCTTGTTCTTCATTTTATGAATTTTTCCTTAGCTATTGGAATTGTGGTTTAATCTTTTGAATAAGCTATGGAATCTAGGTGAGTGACACACCAAGATCATAGATCGAGTCTCGGATCATTTCTATTTCAAGTATTTCATATGCTTTATTTATGTTTTTGTTTTCATGCATAGTTTTCATTAATTCCTAGATCTACTCTTCGTTTCTTGTTATTCACGTCAACTTTTATTGCTCTTTCCATGGATGCTTTCGATTCTTGTTAAGTTGCATTATTCCAGATTTTATGATCATGCATGCATGGTTGTACCTTAGGCTTTCATGCTTGTACTTGGTGAAATATTGCATTTTCTTACTTATTGTCATTATTACTTGTAATTTCCATAAGGCACACGCTCGAGGCATCCGACCAAATTGCATTTTCTTTCTTAGTTTCTCGTTTATTTTCGTATTTTCCAATTATTTCCATTTTACTTTAATTTCTCAAAGCTAAAAACACATCGATCACTATGAATAATTGCATTCCGATAATACCAAGCCATGAACCCAATTTTCTTATTTATCACCACAAAAAAAATTACAAAACACATACACTAAATTAAAACATCAAATACAAAAGAAAGCTAGAAGCACAAAGAAACTACAAGCAAATCGAAAATCTTAACCAAGTCGAGTCGCAACGGCGCCATTTTGATGAGTGGTTTTTAGTGGTGACAAAAATATAAGGGGTTCATGGCTCGGTATTATCGGAATTCGATTGATTATAGAGATCTATGTGTTTTTAACTTGATGAAATTAAAAGAAAACGAAAATAAATGGAGATTAAAGCAAGTAAAGGAAGCAAAATAAAAGTAAATGCAAGTACTATGACTAACTATGAAAGGAAATGCAAGTATTTTGTATGCCTCGTGTTTATGCCCAAAGGAAATTGCAAGCAATAATGAAGATAAGTAATTAAAAGCAAAGTTTCACCTAAGTACAAGCATAAAAACCTAAGGTACAACTATGCATGCATGATCATAAAAACTCAAATAATGCAAATTAACGAAAATCGAAAGTATCAATGGAAAGAGCAATAAAATTTGACGTGAAAGTTTAAATCTTTATAAAAAAATAACAGGAAACGAAGAGTAGATCTAGGATTCAACATAAAACCATGCATGAAAATAAAATCAAAAATAAAGCATATGAAATACTCAAGAAAAAATGAACAAGGACTCGATCTAATATCTTTGTGTGTCACTCACCTAGAAACCATAGCCAATTCACAAGATCTAACAATAAATCTAAGAGCTAAGGCAAAGTGCATTAATTTTAGAACAAGCATGAAATTGAATAATAAGGAAAGAAATAATGAATAACTTGCTTGAATTAAGGAAAGGAATTACAAACTTGAATGAAATAGCAATCCAAAATAAAATCCAAGTGATGACTTGAATTCTTCTTGAGCTTACAAACCCAAGGAAAAGCTTGAAATTAAATCTAAGAACTAGAGAGAGAAATTAATTCCAAACTCATGCAAGAGTTGGGAGAATGAGTGATATCTTCTACAAAATGAGAGAAGTGTTCTATTTATACTAGGTTTAATTAGGGTTGAATTGGCCAAATTAGCCTTAAAGGCTTGGATTTCCTGGGTTTGACCAAGTTTGGTCATAAATTGACTTTCTAGCCACTTGGCTCGACCCTAGGCTTGATTTGGCTCGAGGTGGCTCTACATTGGCCGAGCTTGGTGAAACAAACTTTTTATGCACCCCTTTAAAAATAATTACTTAAAAACACGTAAGTTTGCTCGCAAGAGTACGAGGAACTTGTAGGGTGGTGAGTTTGACTCGTGTCGATTCTCTCGAGGACAACTGTTCGGACTTTTAGATGTTTTTCTCAATCACACTTAAACAAATAATTCATACAAATTGGGGTTTTGGGGATTTTTAATTTAATTATTAAAAACTAAAGCTATATTAAATTTAAAACTAATTAAACTAATTAACATAAACTAAATTACCAACTAAAACTAATTACCTAATTAATTATCTATTGATTAACCTAATTAAAATTCAAAACTAAGAAATTAGTCAATAATAAATCTAAAATGCAGCGGCATAAAAATCATTAAACAAACTTAATTAATCCTAACGAAATTACGATCATGCATGAAATAATAAACTACGAAGCTAACGAAACCTTGAAACATGAAAACGAAGCAATAAAACGTAAACTAGATCGCATGGGCATAATCAACCAACTCAAGTTTCAAATATCCATGCATATAACATGAAAAACTAAATTAAAACAGAGAATAAATAACGTATAAGGTTCAGCAATTTCAAAATCCGAAAGCAACTTCAAGAACAATATAATTTAAAACTAATTATCTGAGCTTAAAAACTAAAGTTTAATCTAAGAAAATAAGAAAAAGGAATTGAAAACTTATTAATCAACTGGAAAGCAGTAAGAACTTTGGCTGATCCGAGTAGAAACGCTGCAAATCGGTCGAGAAACGGATGAACGGCGTCGAACGGGCTCCGGATCTCGTCTTCGTTGAATCTTCGATCCTCGCATTTTTGGTGTTTAAATCCGACTCTAAACCCTAGGAATATATTTTTTGAAAGTTTTTAGGGTCAAGAACACACCTGGAACTCGGATTAATGGGTGGTTTATATAGAAATCGCGTAACTTGGGCCGCAAGTCTGTTAAGTTGGTTTCTGGGCCCGCGTACGGTAGCACCTTACGGTAAGGAGCTACCGTAAGTAGCTACCGTAAGCTTCTCTGCTGCCTCCTTATGGTAAGGGGTATCGTAAAGTCTTCAATTTTGCATTTCAGTTTGGCGGTAACGGTTATAAGGTAACCGTTATAGTAGCTAGCAGTACTAGCTACCGCTAAGTCTTCATTTCAGCACCACTGATTGTTAACATCGGTTGTCAGTGACCGTTAAGGATTAACGGTAACAGCTAGCGGTTAGGAGTGACCGCTAAGTGTACCGTTAGCTTCAACGACAATGGTTCCATAAGCATAACCGTTATAGAAAGTCTGGCAGCTTCAGTTCTTGCTACTTCTTCACCGAAAAGCTCGATCTTTGCCTCTCGATCATCATACATCATCTTTTACGTGCTGAACTCTTCCGGTTACTTAGCTATAAAGTAAAAACCACAAATAATCACTTATTTGCATCAATCTAGATCAAAAGGCGGTAAATTAATCTGGAAACACAAATATATGAATTTAAGCTTAAACTATCCAACTTATACCAAAATCAATAAGAAAAATACACTAAAGTACTACTAAAAATCAAGACAAATCCATTCTAATCAACTACCCCACTGTAACGACCCAGGATCGCTCTCCAAACCTGACGGTTAGCCCCACTGTACCGACACGAGTCTTTTCTAGCGCGCTTTGTCCTCACTCGCGCGCACCCAGGAAAGACTTCCCAGGGGGTCACCCTTCCTAGTACTACTCTCGCCCAAGTACGCTTAACTTTGGAGTTCTGATGGGATCCGCATTTGTAACGCCACAGGATCGCCTTCAAAACCTGACGGTTAGCCCCACTGTAACGACACGAGTCTTTTCTAGGGCGGTTTTCCAGGGCTTTTAACGGCGGTTTTCCAGGGCTTTTAACGGCGGTTTTCGAACCGCCGTAAATGACTACAGCGGTTCTCAAAAAACCGCCGTAAAAAATGCCACTTTTTACGGCGGTTCCTAAAAACCGCCGTAACAAAACGTCACTTTTTACGGTGGTTCTTGAAAAATACCTTCTAGATAGTCTGTTTTCTAGAACGGACATCTTACGGCCGATTTTTGAAAATACCTTCTAGAACGAACTTTTGAAAATACCTTCTAGAAAGTAGTAAAAAAAAAAAAGAAATGAAAGCAGGTGCACGAAATATATTTCATATTGATTCAATGAAATATTTAAAAGAATTGACATATATACAACAATGAAATATACAATCATTTCATATATACACAACCATCGAAGAAAATCCGTTTATTGGTTTAATCACATTGTATTTGTACATAAGTTCTAAAATCCCAAATCAACAAGTGTTGCCACATTCAGAATACATGCATTAGTCTGACATTACACTCAGATGCATATTTTTGTTTTTGTACTCCAACAACAGCAGAGAAAAGAGAAAGTTTAAGGCCAACTTAATAAAGATCATCAGGGTTACAGATCCCACCTTGACCGTTTTTCGCGTGTTTTATTCCCACCACTCGGAGCCACAGAGTCTTCTCGAGGCACAGCTGTTTTGGGTCCTAAAATTGCATACGCAGATTTCAAAACAAAAAATCATCGGCATCCTTTTCATCATCGCTCCCAATCCAGCCGTAGCAATGCATGCGCCTACGTGGCGGACAACCATTGGTTAGTCGCAATTTGCTTGGAAGATGCAATTTCAGGTCATCTCCATTTTGTCTCGACCGCATCTTCTCCTTTAGCCGAGCAAGAAAATTCAATATTCAGATAACGGTTAGCATACTATATATTTTAAGGAATATATAATCAAGAATCGAGAAAATGCAGCTAAAATTAGCAAGTGATTCGATTATTACCGTAATTGGTCCCTGATAAGATGCTGGCGAACTCGGGGCTTTTGGGTTCAGTAATATTTTCCAGATAATAATTTTCAGGTCCTTCAACTCTAATGATAGTCCCGGCCACCGGCACCGCCTTCGTCCTCAGGGGGCATCTCCTGGAAATACAAATTACTATGTATGAACAGGAATCTTGTGAATAAGGACTTGTATCTGTATATATTCTAAAATCGGAAAAACAATGTAATGACATTTTTCAAGTCATATCGGCTATAATGCAAGTTTTTGAGCATTTTGTTTAACAATTAATGCATTCTTGTCAGCTCATTTGTCATACAAATTAGCAAATATTAAGATTCTCTTTTAATTCAAAATTACATTTAAAAACTCTGGAATTAATGTTATTAATAAAGGATCCAACTCTTGAAGGAGATGATTAATGTCAAATCCCATTTCCAAGTCATCACAATACAAAAAAGAGCATCCTCATTCAACAAAATCCAACAAATTTAGTAACATTTTCATCGGTTGTTATTTACAGATTTCAGTTGAGATCTTCAAATTTGTTCCTTAATAAGAGCATAAGCTATCAACAAGTTAAAATAAATCAAAAAAGCTCATTGGATCAGTCTTAAAAAAAAAAAAGCTACAAGCCAAACCAAATGAAGCACTTTTTGACAAGATTATAAGATCCTTCATAAGAATAAGTATATACTCTTTTTTCTTTTTTTTTTTCTTTTTAATTTTTGCTTGAGCAATGTATAATAATCATAGCACATCAAACAGAAGAATATAAACAAAACTAGTGCACTAAAAATCATACCACTTAATGTTCTTCTGCTTCATTTGCATCCCGAAGCATAGCGTCAATAAGTTCCTTATACGAATATTCCTCAATGAAAGGGCCATCCAACATCTCCTCCATATACCTTATTTTCACAACATATTATGCAGCTCAGTTAAAGAATAACATTTTTCTCATTCTCATATGAGGTTCTTCATTACAGTGTTTGAATAGGGGAAACTTAATAAGACTAGTGGTTAATATATGCAAATTAACCTATAATAAAAACATTCACTATTAAACTTCACCCTCAAACAAGTAAGCATAGAAATGTATAACCAAATTGACTTCATTACTTTTTTTTAACCAACTAATAATTCTCCGGTTGGTATATGTATAAATAAAAACTTAAGCTTTACTTCTTTTCCACTGCATCATCACAAGTTGGCTGCCATGATCCAATAATAGCTCACAACTGTAAATATATTTCTATTAATCACTTAAATACGCGAGCGTCAGTATAACAATGTAAATAATAATTTACACCAATCACTACATATTTTCAAGCAAACCAAAGGAATTCGAATGGAACCTGCTGGACCATTCCCCGAATGGTACGCATATCCCAGCGCATGATGGTACAGTTGCACTTGGGCCAAAAATCAAAATTGTTCAAAATTCGTTTAGGTATTTTCTTCAAAGCAATTTAAACAAACAAATATGAATATGATATCCAAGAAAATTCGCAATTGAACTAATCAACTAACCGCATCAAACTATAAAATAGAATTTACTTAAATATTATCTTTACCTGGATCTCAAAATCCTCTCCCCGGAGTTCCTTAAACCGAACTTGCAAGTGAAAACCGGCTGCTTCACATTCCCATTGACCTGAAAAACCTGAGGGCTGCACTCGGGCTCGCCGTCGAACCAAAAAACAAATCTCGGGTCGTGCTCGACCCGAACATATAAATTCAACTTCACGCCCGACCCGCCGACCGAGACCCACCCATTTTGAACCACGCAGGACCGATTAGTATTATTCCCCAAGTTTTCCAGAATACTCTTCAAATCCAACTGCACCACAACGCAGCCCAATAGCTTGCCGCCATTAACGAACCGACAGACACTGCTCCCTCTGTTACTCCGCCTGCGAATCTCCATCTTCGGGCAGTAGAATCTGCTCGATTTCTCCGCCAATTTCTCCAAATCGGACTTCTTCAAGGCGAAGCAGGCGTGAATTCTGGTCTCAACGGTGTCGTTTTTTTGGAGCGAGGAATGAGACGTCCGAGAATTGGGCGGGAAAGCCCTTCATCTTGAGCTTGCAGTAGTAGGAAAGGGAAGAATGAGGGATTTATCAGGAAATAATTAGCCGTATTATTGGCGGCGACATGCGATTTCGGTTTCGGCTATGATTTGGCCATAGATTTTATCCGTGTTTCATCCGACATGGATTTGGCCATGGATTATCTCCCCAGAAAATTAGGGTTCATGGGAAAGGGATAAGTTTTTTTCTTTTTATTTTTTTTCTCTCTTGCGTGAAAGTGAGGACAGACGTAGAATAAAAAGAAATTATTTTTTTATTTATGACGTGGCGAATGCGCATCGTTAGATGAAATACGGATCAACGGTCAAAATAACTTGCTTGACAAAGACGCGGATCGATGAGATGGCACACTACTTTCTATGGCGGTTCTACAAGAACCGCCGTTAAATATCATAAATTCTCGGCGGTTGTAATAGAACAGCCGTTAAATGTCATCAAATTCACGGCGGTTCTCTCAGAACCGACGTTAAATCCAGCGAACTGATTAACGCACAAACTAATTTAGTTCATATTTAACGTCGGTTTATATTGAAACCGCCGTAAAATGTAGAATTCTACGGCGGTTTTTCAATAACCGACGTCAATTTAAAGATTTAACGGCGGTTTTCTGGAAAACCTCCGTAAAAACATATTTAACGGCGGTTTTCCAGAACCGCCGTTAATTAGCCGCCGTGAAAAGCCAATTCTGCACTAGTGGCACTTTGTCCTCACTCGCGCGTACTCCGGAAAGACTTCCCAAGGGGTCACCCATCCCACCTCTACTCCTGGAGTTTCGATAAGCGGGCTTCTAGAAAAGAAAATGCACCTTGTCGGTATGAGTTTACCAATCAAATATATTGAGCTTTCTTAAGTAGTCTCATGATTTGGGGTGTTACAATCTACCCCCCTTAAACTTGCGACGGCCTCGTCGCGATTAAGCCATCTCAGGATTCGTTGCCAGGCGTTGGGATTCTAGAGGTGGCTCCTACGGGTTCAAGAGTTGTATCCGTGGGCTATCCCGATCTTGGGCTCCCTCTAATGGGGCCTTCTCCCTCATGGGCTTTCCACACGCGTTGCAACCTTGTCCCGCATAGCACTTAGTTCCCGGTTTTTCAGCTGGCAAACGGCTCTGATACCATTTGTAACGCCCCAGGATCGCCCTACAAACCTGACGGTTAGCCCCACTTTACCGACACGAGTCTTTTCTAGCGCGCTTTATCCTCACTCGCGCGCACCCTGGAAAGACTTCCCAGGGGGTCACCCATCCCACCTCTACTCCAGGCCAAGCACGCTTAACTTTGGAGTTTCGATAAGAGGGCTTCCAGAAAAGAAGATGCACCTTGTTGTATGAGTTTACCAATCAAATCTATTGAGCTTTCCTAAGTAGTCTCATGATTTGGGGTGTTAAACCCACGCTTTATTTGTTTGTTCATCCTCGAACAGACGATAATTTCAAAGTATAACTAGAAAGAAAATCAGCTCAGGCAATGAGTCGTGCTATGCTACATACATAATTTTAAAAATATAGATACAAGTCACACAACATCAAATACTCCACCCTTATTACATTGTCTTTCCAAAATCAAATTCATGCATCCTCTCAAAAGGGAAATATATATGGCTGTTCACTCAAAAGCACTCAAGCATTGCTGCATAGGACGTGTATACGCTCAAATCATATAATTACATGCACAATAAATAAGAACTGAAAATCAATCTCTTTTCAATCGCAAATTAAGTGTGTTATCGAACTAAGAATTGGTAAAGGTCTTTACGGGTTGTAATATAAGGCTCTTTGGACGGGTATGGAATATATAAGTCGTGTGGCTAAATCACTCACTCAACCTAATCTAATCACGAAGCAAAATGCTTCACCTCGTTAAAAAACAAAAACCTCACTAAACACTCATAACTTAGCCATTAGCTTAGGCTATTTCTCAACTCGATACTCTAAACCGACTTGAAGGTCAAACCACTTAAACAAAATTGAAGCTTATAGCACGCTTCTTACACAACTATTTTGCCTTCTAAACATTAGGCTTCATAAGAAAATAAACAATAAAACACAAGCCTTTATAAGCGCGTCGGCAATGACTAAACATGAAACAACAAGACTCACCATCCTTCTTTTTCTCTTTTTTTTCTTCCCCCTTTATTATTTTTTATGGGTCGTTTTTTTTTTTTTTTTTTTTTTGGATGGTGGTCCTTAATAATTAAAATTATTCATAAATTCCTAAAAAAAATTCCAAAATACCAATAACCAGTAAAAATAAAGAACTCCTACCCCACGCTTTTAATGGGTTTGTAGGGGTCGACTAAAAACACTCATGGCTATAGGCATGGATTATTTGGCTATGATTGGCTCATTCGGAATTTATAGTGACTAAAAATATATGGATATGGCCGGAATAGGGTTTTTTCTGTGCCCTAACCTCATTTTCAAAGTCAACTACACACAGCGGTATCAAAGAGATATCAAAACTGAAACTTATTCAAGTACATGCAATGATGATAAACAATCAGGCTACTCACATACTTTTTACATGAAAAAGTTTTGAATTGACGCTGCTTTTAAGGTTTTGCGAAATCAATTGCGTCCAAGTACCATTTTACAATATATAAATAATAATTTTAAAATTTTATGCACTTATACACGCTCAAAAGACAAAAGCCTCAAATCTAATCTTATTTAACTTCGACAGGCAAGCCATACAAACACAATTTGGCATAGGAATAGTAATCAATCACATAAAAGTTTATGCATTTCAAAATAAAGACGTCAAATTGCACTTTCTTTTAAATATAAACCATACTCAACCACCCCCCTCCTTAAAAGCTTGGCAATCTCCTGATTGTCATAAAAATAAAAGAAAATAAGAGCAAGGGAGATAAGAAAGAATCCCTGAAAATTCGATAGTCGAGTCTCTTTAAAAAAGCTTGTGCAATTATCCTTCGTCTTAGACCGCGTGATTGAATTGTCTTGAACAAACCTATAAAAACAAACAAAACAAAACAAACCATGATTGCGATCAATTGCTACGCGCAAGTGCCCGGTGGCACGTCTTTTGGGATTTGAAACGGCCGGATTGTGACTCAACGTTGTAAATGTTGCCAGATTGCGGCTAACTTAGGTCGAATTGCGATCTCGATTGACAAAAACGAAATTCGTAAAAATAGAAGGCAGACGCTAGTAGCGGTAGCATGTAGCGGTAGGTTGCCTAGCGGTAAGCTCATTGTTATCCCTGATTGCTGCGGCTAGAGGTAGGTTCAACGGTTGATCGTCATCGTTAACGCCTCGAATGGAACTAGCGGTAAGGCCTTGCGGTAGTGAGTTACCACTATATAACCATTAGTTGTCCACAATAAGCGATTTTATCGTATTTTCTGCACATCAACACACACATAAACGTACCACGATAATTGACACAATATAAAGACAAAAATAAAAATCAAAAGAGAATTAAAGAAAATGAAAGCTAACGAACGTTTGGGTTGCCTCCCAAGAAGCGCAACATTTAACGTCATATGCTCGAAGTAAGTTGTTTGATCAATCTCTAGCTCGTGGTGGGCCTACAAACTCTCTCTTGCTACTATTTCGACTCTTCATATAGTTTTCTGGATAAGGCTTGAGTCGATGCTTGTGGATTTGAAAATCTGACTTGTCACGCTCATCGTATAGGGTGGCTACCCCATACTCATCCATCTCTTTAATTAAAAATGGTCCACTACATGCGACTTTAAAATTGGTTGGATCAAACTTACGATCGGAATTATATAGCACTAGTTGACCAACCTTCAACCTCCCATCATTAAAATTCAAATCAAAAACCTCGTTCGAGTTCTTCTTCTTCGTCCAATCCTTGTTATTAACCTCGCCCTTTTTCTTCGCACGTTTAAAATTATCGTAAGGGTCGGGGAAAACATTCTTTGGATTTCTACGTGGTGGCTGCGTCTCCTTCTTGGATTCAAACTTTGAACGATCCCGTGGTGGCCTCAGCTCCACCTTTGGATTGTTTTTAAATGCATCATTCTCTACGAGCATTCCATTATTAAATTCATCCGTATTATCACTTAACTCAATTCCTAGCGAATCCATCAAATCCTCCCCGCTCAAGTGTTCCTTGCCATCCTCATTATCAAACTCTTCAATCGTGCTAATGCTCAGGAGTTCATTCGCACAAGAATCTACTAAATCAACAGTAGAACAATCGTCCTTTTCAAACGGTGCAGGACTCTTGTAAATATCTTGAAGTGAAAATGTCACCGTTTTGCCTAATACGGACATAGTCATCCTCCCCTTATTTACGTCGATCACCGTACGCGTTGTAGACATGAATGGACGACCTGACAAAATGGTGTGTTCTCGATTCTCGCTTTGTACGTCACCAACATCCATAATAACAAAATCGACCGGCACTACTAGCTTATCTACTTGTACTAAGACATCCTCCACAATCCCAAAAGGTACCCTTATCATTCTATCCGCCAATTGTAATCTCATCGTGGTCGGCTTCAGCGGTCCAAGGTCAAACTCCTTGTAAATTGAGTGGGGCATCAAATTTATGCTAGTGCCAAGATCGAGCATACCCTTTTTCGTGTGTCCATTCCCGAGATAAATAGTTATGCAAAAACTCCCGGGATCTTTCTCCTTGGGTGGCAATGGTTCCTTAAATATAGCACTAACTTCTCTTGTCAAAACCACATGTTGATTTGCAGCCAAGCACCTTTCCCTTGATGTTAACCCCTTGAAAAACTTCACAAATGTTGGCATTGTCTTTATCACCTCTAGCAGAGGGAGGTTAATATTAACATTTTTCAATAAATTGTATAGCTCCATGAATTTTTTATTATCCTTGGCTGGACGTAGGCGACTTGGGAAGGGAACATGATCATAAATAGTCAACTTCTTTGGTGGTGTATTTAAAGAATCGATGGGGTCTTCAATTGCTGTCGAATTGTTTCTCTTCAATGCTCCCGGAACATACGAATTTGAAGATTTATACATTAGATCGGCCGATGTGGTTGCATATACTTGTGGTTGGGTTTCAGTTTCTTCCTTGTCGTTATCTATCCCCTTTCCACTTCTCAGGACATGAATAGCAGAGGCGTGTTCTGTTTGGCTTGGAAAATTATTTTTCTCCTTCTTCAATGATGCTAGGTCAGTTGCCAATTGTCCTACCATTATCTCCAATCTTCTTAGTCCTGATGAATTTTCAAGAGTGCTTTTGGCCGTTTCAGTCATTATCGTTCTCAATTCTTTCATGTCATCCCAAACTTATTTCATTTCACCTCGAACTCCCTTCATTTCCTCCTGAACATGTGTGAGGCCGTCTCAGTTTGGAATAGTTTCGGTGACTTGGTTTTGCTGCCAGACTAAAAGTTGATCAATAGATTGAATTGTAGTAGGCATTTGCCCTAGCACATGGAAATTATTCGGGGGAGGTGGTAGTGGTGCTTGCATATGTGGTAGTCTCTGCCCAGAATGTTATTGGTTTGAATAATACTGAATGGCATTAACGTCCCCTCGTTGTTCATTGTTGGTTGGACACATATTCGCTAAGTGTTCGGGAGACCCACATTGGTCACATGTCGCTACGGTCTCCTTTGAAGAAACTTGGCTCGTTCGCAGGGCTTTCGATGCTGCTAATTCTTCATTAAGTACTTCCCTGATCATCTCCTTGATCGTTTGACCATCTCTCACAAAAACCTTAACTCCTTCTTCTTTATCTGTCTCGGTGGTGGAAACTTCATTTACTTTCAATTTACGAGGTCATGAGTTGGTTTGTCTAGATTTCTCGCTTTGCTTCTCCAACAATCGTTTTGCCTCGAGGGATGTTAAATCACCAAAGTCTCCTCCGGCCTCTATTTCAACTTCACTTTTCCCCATGTTCAACAAACCATCAAAGAGAATTTGATTCGTCATCTCGGGGGAGTAGTTATGGTGGTGGCAAGCTTGCAAAAGCATCTTGTAATGCTCCCATGTTTCATGAAATAGCTCACCCTCCAATTGTTCAAACGTATCTATTTGCCTTCGAAGATGCCCCGTGGTTTAGGCTGAATAGTATTGATTCAAGAATTTCTCGCTTATCATCTCCCAATCAGTCAACGATCCAGGTTCTAGGGATAGTAACCAYGACTTCGCCTTGTCTTTCATGCTGTAAGGGAAACAAATCATTTGCACCTCCTCTTGGTTAAGGCCATTAACCACAAATCTGCCCACTTCATCAACATAATAGTTCAAAAACGCCAAAGGATCTTCATGGGCACCTCTGTGGAAAGTCGGGAGTAAATTCAATTGATGCGGTTTAATCTCTACTTCACTTACAGTTGGCCCAAGAACAATAGCCAACCTAAAAGGTACAACCTTCAGACGTGCCAAATCACACTGTCTAGGTGGTTGAGCATGTCTCGGTGCTCTCTCTCGATGATAGGCAGCACCATAATCTCCTTCGTAAGCTTGGTCATAGAACCATTCATCTACAAACTCTCGTCGAGGGATTGATCTGTCAAGATAATCGTCACACACTTCCTCGTCATGTTGAGCATTCCTTCCTCTATTTCCTTGTCTTAGTTGTAGCGGGGCCCGATTGTTTGGTGGTTGATTGTGACCTCCAAAGTATCGCGGTTCGCTTCCATAATTCATATGTCTTCGTGTTTGAGGTAAGGGTAAATCATTGTTTATAGCATCAAATAACTCACTATGCCCGCCTCCATAATGGGATCCACGATTAGATCATCTCGCTATAGATTCGGGGATCTCGTCGCACACAAAATACGTGTCTAAAGAAGAATCGCTCTCGGAAATCGGTTCGGGTCTTGGTCTCGATGGGTTTGAACGATGGATGTTGTCAATGAATGGTGCAAGATCGCGTTGAAGTGATCGTCTACCTTGCATAAACTCAACAACAAATCAACGTACCAAGTGGCAAAAACCCAAACCAAGTGCCAAAAATAAAAAGAAAATAATAACTCAAAAAGAAAATGAAACGAAAAACATCCTTAATTCCTACTCCTTGTCCCCGGCAACGGAGCCAAAATTTTGAACAAAACTTTTTGTGCACCCCTTTAAAAATAATTACTTAAAAACACGTAAGTTTACTCGCAAGAGTACGAGGAACTTGTAGGGTGGTGAGTTTGACTCGTGTCGATTCTCTCGAGGACAACTGTTTGGCCTTTTAGATATTTTTCTCAATCACACTTAAACAAATAATTCATACAAATTGGGGTTTTGGGGATTTTTGATTTAATTATTAAAAAACTAAAGCTATATTAAATTTAAAACTAATTAAACTAATTAACTTAAACTAAATTACCAATTAAAACTAAGCGCAATAATTAAACTAAATTAAACTTCTAAATTAATTATCCTAAATTATCGACTAAGAATTGAGAGCAATTAATTAATTTAAAAATCTAAATTTAATTAACTAATTAATTATCTATTGATTAACCTAATTAAAATTCAAAACTAAGCAATTATTCAATAATAAATCTAAAACGTAGCGGCATAAAATTCATTAAACAAACTTAATTAATCCTAACAAAATTACGATCATGCATGAAATAATAAACTACGAAGCTAACGAAACCTTGAAACACGAAAACGAAGCAATAAAACATAAACTAAATCGCATGGGCATAATCAACCAACTCAAGTTTCAAATATCCAAGCATATAACATGAAAAACTAAATTGAACAGAGAATAAATAACGTATAAGGTTCAGCGATTTCAAAATCCGAAAGCAACTTCAAGAACAATAATTTAAAAATAATTATCTAAGCTTAAAAACTAAAGTTTAATCTAAGAAAACAAGTAAAAGGGATAGAAAACTTATTAATCTACTGGAAAGCAGTAATAAATTTGGCTAATCCGAAGAGAAACGCTTCAAATCGGTCGAGAAACAGATGAACGGCGTCGAACGGGCTCCGGAACTTGTCTTCGTCGAATCTTCGATCTCCTCTTCGATCCTCGCATTTTTGGTGTTTAAAACCGAATCTAAACCCTAGGAATATGTTTTTGGTAAGTTTTTAGGTTCAAGAACACGCCTGGAACTCGGATTAAGGGGTGGTTTATATAGAAATCGCGTAACTTGGCCCGCAAGTCTAATAAGTCAGTTTCTGGGCCCGCTTACAGTAGCACCTTACAGTAAGGAGCTACCGTAAGCTTCTCTACTGCCTCCTTACGGTAAGGGTTACGGTAAGGGCTACCGTAAAGTCTCCAATTTTGCATTTCAGATCGGCGGTAACGGTTATATGGTAACCGTTATAGTAGCTAGCGGACTAGCTACCGCTAAGTCTTCATTCAGCACCCCTGTTCATTAACATCAGTTGTGAGTAACCGTTAAGGATTAACGGTAACAGCTAGCGGTTAGGAGTGACCGCTAAGTGTACTGTTAGCTTCAACGACAACGGTTCCATAACCATAACCGTTATAGAAAGTCTGGCAGCTTCAATTCTTGCTACTTCTTCACCGGAAAGCTCAATCTTTGCCTCGATCATCATAAATCATCTTTTACGTGCTTAACTCTTCCGGTTACTTAGCTATAAAGTGAAAAACCACAAATAATCACTTATTTGCATCAATCTAGATCAAAAAATGGTAAAATAAGCTTGAAACACAAATATATGAATTTAAGCTTAAGCTATCCAACTTATACCAAAAACAATAAGAGAAATATACTAAAATACTACTAAAAATCAAGAAAAATCCGTGTTAATCACTTGAGCGCGCTTGGCCAGGCGATCGGTGCTAGTTGCACTTGGCCAGGGGTGGCAAGGCATTTGGCGTGCAGGCTGGCGTGGATCTGGGCATGAGCAGGCGTAAGGCATGGCGCGAGTTTTTGCAAGGCCCTTGTCATGCATGGATCTTGGCATGGCTCTTGGTGAGCGGGCGCACGGAGTGGTAGACGAGAGCTTGGCGTCGCTTCTGGTGTGCGTGCGCGCAGAGCTTAGCGTCGCTGCTGGTGTGCTGGCGCGCGGAGCTTGGCGTCGCTGCTGGCGTGCGGGCGCGGGGAGCTTGGCGTCACTGCTGGCATGCGGCATTGCCTTGCACCATGCCTTGGCGCGAGTTTTGGCTTGCCTAGGCGAGGCTTGGCTAGCATTCCAGAATGTTTGGCCATTTAGGAGCTTGCTCATGGCACCGATTTTGGCACGTCTTGGCTTGAATTTTGGTCCTAATGCCTTTACCTATGAAAATAAGAATTTTGATCATAAAAACTCAAGAATTACACCAAGCCTTAAATTAATTGAACCCATTTTACCAAATTAAGTGTAAAATCAAAAAGAAGCATGGAAAACAACAAAACAATAAAAAACACCTAATAACTTAACAAAACTCGAATCGAAACCACTAAAAACGACACTAAACCCTAATTAAAAATACGAAAAAAATACCACAATTACATGCAAAATATTATGTCCTGCTGGCATATCAGACGAACCCAAACCGAGCTACTGGAGAAACACCTTTTAAACTTGTATATGGGATGGATATAACCATCCCTACAAAGATTGGTATGGAAATGTATATGTTGTAATTTTAACTAAAAAGAAATTCAGAAGCTCATCCAGGATTCGTTGAACATGATGGGTGAGAAAAGGGAATTAGGTTTCTTATAATGGAATAAGTCAAGAGACGCGTCTGAGCTTCTTATTGTGCTCGAGTGTCAGCACAACACTTTTAGATAAGGAGTTTAGTGCTTTGAAGGGTCAATGTGAGGAGAGCTTGAGGAAATCTAGAAGCTGGTTGGGAAGGTCCTTACAGGATAATCAAGATCTTGTCCGGAGGGGCATGTGAGCTTGAAAGAATGAATGGCCTGAAAATACGCGGGCATGGAATGTAGCTAATTTACCAACATATTACATCTACCTTTGCTCAAAATTACTTATTTATGTTTATTTAACTTATTAAAAGATAATATATGTTAACCACTCAAGCGGAGTAGACGTGCTCACCGGTTTGGAGAAACCGGACAAACCGCCGGTTTTAACCGGCGGTCAACGGTTGTGAAAATCGTTGACCACGGTTTAAAACGCAACCGGAATCACAATCTCCATTAAGGCAGGCCGGTTCCGGTTTCCCCATACCCCAAACCGTAAACCGGCGGTTCAAACCGCCGTTAGGAGAATTTTAAGAAAAAATTATCGGTTCAAACCGGCGTTTGAACCGGCCAAAACTAACCGTTGGGGCTCGGTCAACGAGACGTTTGAAATCAACGGTCTTGATCTTGTGACCGTTGATGATCAATGGTCGAGATCAAGTGACCGTTGATTCAAACCGGCCGGTTTGGTCCAAAACCGGCGGTTTACCCGCCTGGTTGTTTTGGGTTTTTTTTCACTCCTATAAATACCCCCATTCCCAACTCATTTCTCTCACACCAATCTCTCATCTTCTATAATCTCTCTATTCTACACTGTCCCTCTTTGAAAATTTTGTGATTTACTAAGATTCTTTAATATTATCAAGCTTCCTAATTCTAAACTAAACTTATTTAAATTTAGTGTTATAATTCCAAATATATTTCATAATTTCTAGTTATAATCCTAAATTTATAACCTTAATAATTTAGCCCACTACTACTCTTTCTTATTTTTTTGTATTAATTAATCTTAACTTCTAAAAAAAAATGTCAAGTCGTGGAGGTTCTTCTCGTTCTCGTCGAGCCGATAAGGGGAAGAGTATAGCACTCGATGACGATGCCAATGTACATCCCATTGGCTTATCACAAGGCAACACCCCTTCGGTCGGTGACTACAATCCCAATCGCATCGACATTGATGAAGATTGGAGTGATACCATCATTGATCGAACTTATCGAGCCGCTGCCGCCTTTGCCGATGAAGAAGTGCCACCCATTGAAGAGGAGGATGAATTGCCTCCTCCAAAAAACCCAAAAACTCATTCTCGGCAACAACGGAGTTAAAATCCGACATTTTCAAGAAACATTTTCAAAAAATCGAGATCCCGCCACCCGCAAATGAGTCACCTCCGAAAGACGGCAAAAAACAAAAAAGGAGGTACCGTGTCACTTGCAACTGTTGTACATAAACTTACCAGTTTCTAGAAGGAGGAGGATATGGGAATATGCACAACCATCTCAACACCAAACACCCCGACAAAGTCGGCATCGATAGGACTCAAACGCAACTACAAGGAGAACAAGTAAGTACGAACTCCTCTTCTTTATTTACATATTCCGACGCTACTTATAGAAAGGAATTAGAAAAATTTGTTCTTCTAGATCTCTTCCTTTTAACTTTGCCAATGATGATTTATATGAAAAGTTCACCCAACTTTCTTTTAATCCCTCGAGTACGAGAGTCTCACGCTCTACCCTTACTCGTGATATTAAAAAAGTATTTATATGAAAAGTTCACCCAACTTTCTTTTAATCCCTCGAGTACGAGAGTCTCACGCTCTACCCTTACTCGTGATATTAAAAAAGTTGTTGGTGAATATAAGTTAAACTTATGTAATGAATTTTCTAGTTTACCAAAAAAAGTTTCAATTTGCTCGGATGTTTGGAGTGATCACTGGGAACGAAACTCTTACATGGGTGTTACATGTCATTGGGTTGATAATTCATGGACTTTACAACAACGTTTGCTTGCATATATAGATTTTAAAGCTCTTCACAATGCACATAATATTTGTCAATTAATTCATTTGATTCGTCAAGAGTATGGTCTAGTTTAAAAAATATTTTCTATTTCAATTGACAATGCAACTTCTAATACGGCGAGTGTTAATGAGCTTATTAGTATTTGTAAACCATCTATTGGTGGCTTGTTTTTTCATATTAGATGCATATGCCATATTTTGAATTTGTGTGCTCAATTTGTGTGCTCAAGATGGTTTGAATGTTTTGAAAAATGAACTTTCTCCAATTAAAGCGGCGGTCACGTGTATTCATAAAAATAAATATTTGCAACGAAAATGGGCAAGATTTTGTAGGGAAAACGTGTTTGAACCTAAAATTTTTTCAACCAATGTGCCTACTCGTTGGAACTCTACATATAAATTATTGAAAGATACATATTCGTATAGAGAGGTTTTGTGTTCGTTTTTTGCCCAACAAGAAACTGTAATTATGTTATATAGAAATCAATGGTCTAGGTGTAATTATTTGAAAAAAGTTTTAACGGTGATGCTACTAATTTATTTTCCTGTGTTAATTATCTTACTTCTCACCTTGTTGCTGAAAATTATGTTAAAATTGCATTCGTCTTTAAGGAGTGCATGAAAAATGAATGATTGGAAGAATGTGTGATTTCTATGAAACGATATATTTTTAGTTGCTACATTATTAGATCTAATAATAGAGAAAGTGGTTTAGAATTTTATCTTAATAGTTATTATGATGCTTTATTGCCGTTTGAAGAGTATGAATATCCTTCCGTTGAAAATATTATTCAAAATGTGAAAAAGTCTTTATATGATATATTTAAAGAATATAGTACAAATTTTGATGGTCCTCTTTCTATGAGTTCTACTACATAAACAGCTTTCTAAGGCTGTTAATTAAAGGCGGTTCACTGAAAACCACCTTAAAAATACTTTTAACGGCGGTTGTGGCTAAAATCGCCGATAAAAAGGTCATTTTACGGCGATTCCCTTAAAACCGACGTTAAAATTGGATATCAACTGATTTTAACGGCGGTTCACTATGAACCGCCGTAGAAACTTACATATTCTACGGCGGTTTTTCTTGAACTGCCGTAAAAATGAAGGCTAGTTTATTTTAACGTCAGTTTACAAACAAACGCCGTTAAAAACTTAAATATTCTACGGCGATTTTAAGAGAACCTCCTTGAAAAGTAATATATTTTGCGGTGATTTTTAATACTGCCATTAAAATATGTTTGTTTTAAGGCGTTGTAATTAAATCGCCGTGAATGTATATTTTTGTGTATATATAAAAAATTGTTATTCTTCCTCTCACTCGTTTTCTCTGCACTCCCCTTTTTCTTTCTTCTCCCATCAGCGTAATCAACATATCATCTTGTTCTTCTTGTTACTGCCCACGGAGGAAAAAAAAAAACTTTGCATCCAAAACATTATATTCCTTTTCCAATCAAATAATCCATTTGATTTGTTGGATCCACAAATCTAAACCTCTTTCACTTTCAGATCTCAGTTATCAACTCGGAAGAGAAACCACCACCATCCTCCGCCGCCTTTCCCCGCCGACAATGTGGCGAGACCGATCGTCGCTAAAGTCATCGTCGCCATCGATCCGCTACTCCCCAACAACGGCTTCTCCTACACACAGGTAGACGCTTTCACCATTTGAGCCCCCAAATCAACTGAACCCTAGAAAGAGTTTTGAACCCCCGGCCTCTCTCCTTAGCTCCGATTCTGTCTTCCTCCTTGGTGTCACTCCTATTTTCCCTATTCGATAAACTGAGTGTGTGAATGTGAGACTTGTTCCTTAGGTAAACTTGTCAATTGTACCGGGTGAGAGAGAGAGAGAGAGAAACCTCCCTGAATCTTGTCACCAGCGAGTTTAGGATTTGGGGATTTGGAGAACCAGAGATCAGTCTGGATTTGCTATGAGAAAGGGCTGATGAACAAAGATCGGAGCTGGTACTCTCTTATCCCAACTTTATCTCTTATCCTTTCATTCCAACTTTCTCTCTTATCCCTTTTTGTTTTGTTCGATGGGCTTTTTTTCTGGTACTCTGTGTAATTATTGTTGTTTTCGTTCGTTTGTAGGTACAACACGGCGATGGTCGCCGAAGCTGTGTAGGGGTGATGGATGAAGGCGATGTGAGATTGGAGGCAGTGAATGGACTCGACAATGCGGTTATCTGCTGGTTCGAGTTTAGAGTAGCGTGTTCGGGCTGTGGGACGTGCCGGAACAGATACCGGCTCATTGGAGCTCGTTCAAACGGTAAGCACTAACCAATGGAAATAAATGAGTCAAGGCTTCTATAATTTTCAGTAGTGGTTGTTGGTCTTGGGTTGTTGTTTGGGTCGAAGTATAGTAACGGGCTGTGAATGAGTTCCATCTGAGGACCGAGCTAACAAGTTGCTGATTCATCTCGATTTATCTCAGTTAGTTATACTTTGTGTACTTATGATATCTCTATTTGATTCCTCGTTTCTGTCCCCGATTCGCAGGTGTGGACACGACGTTGTCCATTGGAGCTTTGTGTGATGGGACTGAATGAGCTTTTGGGGAAGATTCATACGTGGTTCTTTTTTATGAATAGGCAAATTATTATGAGGTTTTGTATTCACATGTTTGAGGCCTCTACTAGGGATGGTGCCATCTATTTAATAGATTTTATTGGATTTGGACTTATTCTGTGTCGAGCTTATCCCCAATAATGCATGCTTGTATTTGTGTACTATAATGGTATAATCAAGCTGGGTTGAGATGATGCATCTCTGATTCAATTGACAATTAAAAGAATGCTAAAACATAGTTGTGAAGTTTGATAAAACTTTGAACCAGCTTCAATTGTATATATGGGAAAAGTAAATTTTTCATTATTTATGCCTCTGACCTGATTATTGATAGTTGAGATATCCTACAGTTGCTGAAGTTATTTGCACAATTGTCATACCATACTTGTGTTCCAGTGCTAATTTCTGAGGTTTCTGCTGTGTTTTCCCTGTGTATTTGTATAGTGCTAGTTTGATTTCTCATTTTCCTAAAATTGCATAGAGTATACAGTTTTATTCTATTAATGGTGCTTTGGGCATTCGCATGCCCTGATATTATTGTTGGTCTGAAGGTTGCCTTCCAATGTGCTAGTTATATTTCTTTTGAATACTGTGATAGTGCCAAATTACATGAATTTTCAGTTTTCCTCGTGTATTATCCATACCACTTTCTGTTGTTTGCAATACATTAAACTGCACATGTGTTCCTTTGTTTGTACCTTATATTTTTTTATATATGTACTTGTTCAGATTTATCATCCAGCTTATCTATACATTTGAAGTGTTCTTTTTTTTTTTTGTGTGTGAGAGAGATTGATGTATATTGCATTTTCTTTCAGGCTTCAAACTATCTAAACATCAAGAGCCTGCTCGACCTAACGTGCCAAACTTTTGCCGATACGATCAAAGGAAAGACACCAGAGGAAATTCGCAAGACCTTCAACATCAAAGCAATTGGAGGAAGAGATAGGTGTCGGAGTTAGTCAATGCCATTTAATTTCTTATTAATTTGAGTATTTTGGATGGTTCTTGATTTAGTTACTAGAAGAATTAGTTGTCCACTAATATATCTAACTCATGTTTGCTTCTATAACTTTGGTTTTGCTTTGTGCACCTCGAGCAATTATGTTTATATCCATTAATTGTTCTTAATTATGTTAATTTCGACGGCTGCTCTCGGCAAAGTTGACAGGTCCCTCGAAGTCCCGGAAGCTATCTCCACTTTATCGGAGCGTACACAGGACTCGGCAGATTTTAAATATGCCATCGTCGGGAAATTTTCGTTCGGAAAGCCGACAAATCAGGTATTATTGATTATAATTTTAGATTTATTTATTTATTTTATTTATGTTAGTTTGTTCTATTTAATGAGTGTAAGCATGGGTGAAAAGAGGACACACATCTTACACACTTTAACACTCCGACTTTGTTCAAATTTGCAGTCCGGTGAGAGAAAAGCAGAAAATCCATTGTCCTATGCGACGTCGAAGAAAGGTATAACCAGTGTTGGTGTGATTTTTGTCTGCTTTTTTATTATATACTTTTGTATTTGTTGAATTCTTGTCATCTAGATACTTTTTCATTTAATATTACATTAATATTCTCCTGCCTTTGATTTGGTGAATATTTTAAACAAAATTGATCCCAGTTGATAACTGAAAGAGTGAGGAGTAATAGGTTTTTTAATTTTCAATTCAGCCTCATATTAAATATTCCGGGACGCTTTTGTAAATATCATCCCGATTTTTGTTTTCTTTATATTTATTTTAATTGGCGGGACGCTTTTGTGAATAGTGTCCCGATCCGATTTTTCATTTTTTGTGTACATTATCATTTTGCCGATCTATATTTATTTTTGTATTATTTATTTAATTATTCCAAGTTTTGTTCATTTAATTTGTATGCATAAATCCAAAATTATATATGTTGAGAAATAAGAGCACTATTATTTTACCCCTCTCATACATTAGGAAAACAAAAATAAGAAAATGCAACTTTGGAAAAGAAAAAGATTTTTTAGCAAAGCTAATATTATTTATATTTACTCCCATAAAACCTACACATATATCTAACTGTGAAATGAAGAGAATAAAATAATAAAGCTCAAAAGTGATTGTTTTTTTATTTTTTTCAAATTTTTATGAATACACTCCATATTATATATACCGAGTTTTCAGATGAAATTTTTGTGCCATTTTTTTAATGCAGCTGAGGCCTGGAGTATTGAGCATCTTCATATATACCCCTCTCCCCCATCTCACCATATCTAAAACTCTAATTTGCCCTCTAAACCCTAGCTAGCTATTTCAAGACTTCTCTCTCTAAAGAACTGGACCATATTTCCTGTAACCATTTTTTTTCCTCATGAAGAGAAGTGCAGCCATGTAGAAAGGGCTTCCAATTCTCGGAGTATTCAGGTTTGTGGAATTAACAAATTTTGAATTTGACAATTTAATCTTGCAAAGATCTAGAAACCTGAACCTGAATATTCTTCAGGTTCTATTATTTCATGAATAATAATTTTGGACATTTATATATTTTTTTTCCGGTGATGTTATGACTAACTTGATTGCTGTCTGGTTTTATTGGCCTCAGATTTTCAACATAATTAATTTTGAGAATTTTCTGCTAAAATAACTACATTGAATTTCTTATTAAAATAATTTTAAAAAAAAGATGCTATGTGCCTCTCGGTTTGAACAAAATCTCCTTTGTACAGGAACTTTGTAGCTGTTGGTGTAGATCCTGCCATCATGGGCGTTGGTCCTGCAGTTGCGATTCCTGCAGCAGTAAAATCAGCTAGTCTTGAACTCGGGGACATAGATCTTTTCAAAATAAACGAGGTAAATTCTTTGGAAAAATTATAAAAGACTTATTTTCACAGTGCCGCAAATATCTTCATTATGGTTGATGACACTCTCCTGAGCAGGCATTCGCTTCGCAATTTGTGTACTGCCATAAGAAGCTCGAAACTGATCCTGAGAAGATCAATGTGAATGGAGGTGCAATGGCCATCGGGCATCCCTTGGGCGCAACAGGTATAAATTATGTTCTGATAATTTTTAATAATCCAAAGCTGAACATTTACTGAATGAGATGAATCATTTTTCAATCCTGGATGTGTCATGGTGGAGAGCATAATAATCCTTACTTCAAATACCTTCTTAGTTTTGTAAATAGGAGCTCGATGTGATGCCACCCTGTTGCATGAAATGAAGGGTCGTAGCAAAGATTGCCGTTTCGGAGTGGTGTCAATGTGTAGGTCTCTCTCTCTCTTTCTCCATCTCTCTCTCTCTCTCTCAAGACATTGTGGTGTGTGTGAATCTCGATTGCAGGCGCAGGAATGGTCAAAACAAGTGAGCTCCAAGATTTCAAGAGAGTCGCAGAATTGGAAACCAAATCCTGGGAAAAAAAGGCCATAGAAAAAGGAGCAATCGCCGCTGATCTTCAAACCAGGCTCAACCAAGTTAAAAACAACAAAGTGAAAATAATCCTGTTAGGCCTTAACCACAATGCTAATGCTTTGAAGTTCCAGTCAAGCATGTTTGGAATTGATGTCCCAGTGGATTCATTCTCATTACAGTTGAGTGAATGCACAATGTCTTGATTAATTAAACATTTTTATTTTCCTTGTCATAAAGTTTTGAGTCATGACTCGAAAGGACCTAAATATTTTATGAATATGTATCCTATTGACACTTATTCGTTTTAATAGAAAAAATTGTTTATTTTTACTGAGAGTATTAGTTTTTTATAATTGTATTTGTATTTAATTTGTATTTTTATTTCTTTTTTTTTTTTTTTTACTACTTTCTAGAAGGTATTTTTAAGAACCGCCGTAAATTGTCTGTTCTGGAAAATAGACTTTCTAGAATGTATTATTCAAGAACCGCCGTAGAATTCACCACCGTAAACTTTTACGGCTGTTCTTAAACCGCCGTAAAATGCATCACTTTATACGGCGGTTCTTGAAAAACCGCCGTAAGAAACCCCACTTTTTAAGGCGGTTTTTCAAAACCGCCGTAAATATTTACGGCGGTCGATATAAAGGCAGTTTTCCGTAAATATTTATGGCGGTCGATATAAAGGCAGTTCGAAAACTGCCTTTTAAAGGAAAAATAACCGCCTTTAGAAGTGGTAATCCTAATAGAAGTGGTGACGACGATGATGAAATTGAGAAATTTCAAGATTTTTTGAAACAAAATAAAGTCACGAATGGGGCGTTCGGATTATTCATTCGGTTCTAACCCTTATCGAGAACTTGAAGCTTATCTAACAACGGCTTTTGAGTATGGAACTTTGGGGGAAAATGAAGCCGACAATGAGTTTGATATTTTGAATTGGTGGGCATCGAAGCAATCACTATATCCCGTTGTTAAAATCATTGCGAGGGAGATATTGACCGTTCCCGTATCAACCGTTTCAGTCGAACAAGCATTCAGTGAAGGGGGGTACATCCTGGACGAGCGGAGATCCAAACTTACACCTCACAATTTCGAGTGTCAAATGTTATTACACGATTGGGTCAACGCCGATCGATGGAAACAAAAAAACGTTCTTAGTGAAGATGAAGAGAGCGAGACGTATTATGATACTACGGGATCTAGCAACGAGTCGGTAAATGGATGAGTATGGTATCCCCCGCACCACCGCTTTCGATTCCAAGGTAAGTAAGGTAAGTGAGAACTACGTGGACTTTGATTTCAGGGATACGTAGACAACTATTTTCAATTATTTGAAATTAAAATTTCAAATTTTAACTTCAAACACTTGAAAATAGTTCAAGCCAATTTCTTTTTAATTTCTTTTGAATTTATTAAAATTCTTCTAATATAATTTTTTTTATTTTAACTTCAAATATTTTAAATGGTTCAATTTCATATTTCTTTAATAAATCCAAAATTTGAAAGTATTTGTTATATTTTCCTACTAACTTCAAAAATTTAAAATTCTTCAAATATTTTTTTTAACTTCAAATATTTTAAATGGTTCAATTTCATATTTTTTTTAATAAATTCAAAATTTCAAAGTATTTGTTATATTTTCCTACTAACTTCAAAATTTTAAAATTCTTCTAATATAATTTTTTTATTTTAACTTCAAATATATTAAATGGTTCAATTTCATATTTTTTTAATAAATTCAAAATTTCAAAGTATTTGTTATATTTTTCCACAAACTTCAAAAATTTAAAATTCTTCTAATATAATTTTTATCATTTGATCTCATCTCACATACATTTTAAAAAATATATATTAATTTAAAAAATTCAAAACATATGAATTAAAAAAAAAATAAGAAAAACGGCCAAACCGGCAAAATTGGCCAAACCGAACCGGGACCTAACCGTGAACCGGCAGTTTGCAAACCGTCCGGTTTCACGGTTCGGTTTCGGTTCGAGATTTCTGCCGAAACCGAACCGGCGATTCGAACCGCCTGAACACGTCTAATGCGGAGTATCAAGAAAACTTATTTTAATAATTGTGTGATTTAGATGATTTAACAAGTATTAAATTCTGCTCGATCAGCCAGCTTAGAATGATCGTAAAAGGTGAACACCCGATTGGTTGGACTTAGGCGAATGCCTAGCTTTTAAGTTTGTCTTGGTTAACCGACTAAAATCACTCATTTATATTAATGAAAAATATACGTGTTTGATTCGAATGTTTCGTTTAGTAATACAAATTTTTGGTGCTTCATTTGTTTATATGTCATTCAAATTTAATATCTACCTAATTTAATTTTTTTTTATTATATCTATCCTAATTTAATTTCTTCCTTTTATATATGTTGCCTAATTTAATATCTTTATTTTATTATATTTTGTCTTACTCAATATTTTTTTTATTTAATTCAATACTAGTTTAACACCCGTGTATTACACGGGATTTATAAAAAACTAAAATAAAAAAATATTTGTGAAATACAAAGTTTTAAATTTAAAATAAAAAATTGAAAGAATGTCTCAACCGTGCCCTGTTCAATATATTAATTATTATAATTATCAATTAATATTATATTTGAATGTTTAGATAAATTCATTAATAATTATATTTACAAAATATGCCACATTTTCAACCCGTCTCTAATCTATATTAATTAATTATTATAAACTCATTTTATATTTTTATGTTTAGATTAATTTTGTTAATAATTATAGTTACATACTTTAGAAAATTCAAAAGGTGGCATAATCTCAAACCTTCTCGCATTGTGCCATTTTCTAATAAATATTAATTAATTATTATATAATTTTGTTTTTTAATATTTAGATTGAATTCATTACTAATATTTAGTTACACACTCCAATTATTGCAAATATATCATAATTTACCTATACAGAATATTTAAAATTTCAAAAATAAATTATTTCAACTTTTATTATAAATAATTTATTTATAAAATAATTTTCCTATACACACATGGTTCTAATAATTTATTTTTAGAATTTTAAATATTTTGTATAGGTAAATTATGATATATTTATAATAATTGGAGAATGTAACTAAATATTAGTAATGAATTCAATCTAAATGTAAAAAATAAAATTATATAATAATCACTAATTAATATTTATTAGACAATGACACAATGCGAGAAGGTTTGAGAGTATGAAATCTTTTAAAATTTTCAAAGTATGTAACTATAATTATTAACAAAATTAATCTAAAAATAAAAATATATAATGAGTTAATAATAATTAATTAGTATATATTAGATATGGATTGAAAACATTACATGTTTTGAGTTTTTATAAGTATGTAAATATAATTATTAACGAATTTAATATAAATATTATAATATAATATTAATTAATAAGTATAATAATTAAAAAATTGAATAGGGCATGGATTGAAAACACATCCTTTCAATTTTTTATTTTAAATTTTAGATTTTATAATTTTCACAAATACTTTTTATATTTAGTTTTTTATAAATCCCGTGTAATACATGGGTGTTAAACTAGTATAAAAATATAACAAGTCATATATAATTAGTAAAAAAAGTTAAAGCAGTATCTTTATTAAAAGAAAAATTAAATATGAAATTACTTTAATTAAAAAAACTTAATAATAAAAATAATGAAATAAGTTGTATTCATAATAAAAGTTGAAATAATTTTTGTTGTTTGAATTTTAAATATTCTATATAAGTATATTACGATGCAATAGTCTAAGTATGTGACTAAATATAAGTAATGAATTCAATTAAATATGAAAAAAAATTGTATAATAAAAATTAATAAATATTGATTAGTCATTGGTACAATGCAACACAGGTTAAGAGTACGTCATCTTTTGAAATTCTCTAACCATGTAACTAATAATTATTAAGGAACTTAATATAAGTATTAAAATATAAAACTATTTAATAATAACTAATTAATAGAGATTAGACACAAGTTCAAAATGTGACATCTTTTTATTTTTCTAAGTATGTAAACAAAATTATTAATAAATTTAGGGAAAAAGATTTTTTGCAACCTGTACTATAGGTGTTTTCACGCTTTGCAACCAAATGTTTTATTTCGTTGTCAATTTCAACTTGTACTACAATTCTGCAACCTAAAGTTTTTTTTCACGCTCCAGGTTGCAAAATTTTAGTACAGGTTGCAATTGACAACGAAAAAAATATTTGGTTGCAAAGCGTGAAAACGCCTATAGTACAGGTTGCAAAAAATATTTTTCCCATAAATTTAAACATTCCGTCCAAGTAGATCCATGACTGTATTGTCGTTGCATCTGAGGCTTTCAATTGCCTCTCCTCCCGCACCTTCGGTAAGGACATGATCATGAAGATTGACATCAGTAAAGCCTTTGTTACCTTAGATTGGGAGTTTCTGATTGTGGTCTTACACCGCTTTGGTTTCATTTCTATCTTCATTGGATGAATTGAGACCATCCTTCACTCCGCTCGTATTTTGGTTCTCCTTAATGGTAGCACCTCCGGTTATTTCAGTTGCTGCAGGGGTGTCCGCCAAGGGGATCCGCTCTCTCCTCTCCTGTTCTACATCGCGAAAGATGCTCTTGCGTGCGCCCTTTGTTTCGCTGCGGATCGCGGTACGATCTCCATGTTTCGGGCCGGTCGCTCGATCTGCTTCCCGCCCTGCCTTCTCTATGCCGATGTCATCCTCGTTATGAGTCACTCTTTGACTCGAAATGGTAGGGCTATCCTGGACATCTTCCGTCGTTATGGCGATATCTCTGGATAGTTACTCAGTCAAGGGAAATCTAAGATTTACTTTGGCTCTTCGGTGACTTTTGTCGTGGTCCGTTTGATCTGCCATGTATCTAACTTCTCCGTGGGCTCCCTCCCTGCTTCTTATCTAGGTGTGTCTCGATGTTCCGTGGTAGCCCTCGGGCTACCCATCTCCGCAAGATTATGGATAAAACTCTGGCTAAGTTTAAAACTTGGAAGGGTTCTTCTCTGTCTCTCGCTGGTCGCATTTGCCTCGTTAACTCGGTCATCACCAACACCACGGTGCATTCCATACTCATCTTTAAATGGCCGAACTCGCTTACACGCAGACTGGAGACTGCTATTAGAAATTTCTTTTGGTCGGGCGATATGTCTAAGTGTAAGCGCTGTACCGTTAATTGGACCCACTGTTGTGCCCGTCGTGAGGAGGGTGGCCTCGGCATCTGCTCCGTCACCACTGTCAATTCCTTGTTCCTCCTCAAGTTTTCTAATAACCTTCTTAATAAGGATTTCATGGGCTTTGGTCTTCTCCGAGTGCGTTTTCTCAAGTCGAATGGTTTTTCCCTGGCACATGTCCCCTCGTCCATTTGGGGTGGCATCGGAGGTCATGTTATCAGCATTTTGGAGAACTCTTGTTGGATCCCTGGCAGTGACTCCAGTGTTAGCTTTTGGTTGGATAACTGGCTCGGCTACTCCATCTCTTCCCGCATCAAAATTTCGGAGATGTTTAATCCTCATTTTTCACAGACTATCGCTAATTACTTCTTTTATGGGACCTGGAATCTTACGAAGAACTTTCTCGTCCCTTTCAGTGACTGATTTGTACATATTTGTATGTGATTTTCGTGTATTCTTGCATCGTGTGTTGTGTGCTTTTACGTGTTTTAGGTTTATCTTTTTATCATTTTTTTCCTTTTGATGTTTTTCGTCTCGTTTGGTGTTTAATGTGTTTTTACTTTATTTTATATGAAATAATCTAATTTTGTTTTATTTTGGTGTTATAGMTAGAGAAGACGAAGATTGGATAAGCAATGTGCTATGCTGACACTGGGTACCAGTCTGACACTGGGTTACCCAGTGTCCGAGTCATGCTGACACTAGCTGCCGCAGCCTGGCACGCGTCGACTGACGCACCGTCGATGCAAATGTTCTATTGCGTGGATCCTAGCTCTGTCGATCGACGCACTGCTTGGTCGACGGGTGCAGCCTGGCTCGCGTCGACCGACGCACCGTCGACGCAAATGTTCTGTTGCGTCGATCCTAGCTTCGTCGATCGACGCACTGCCTGGTCGACGCGTGCCGCCTGGCTCGCGTCGATCGACGCACCGTCGACGCTCCGGCAGTTTGAGCGGTTATTTTTGAAATTCTATAAAAAGACGGTGGTTTCTTCGTTTTGAGAGTGTTGGGACGAGGGGAAAAGGTCAGAATATTACAGAAGACCCTCGGTTCATGCCACCCTTTCAATTCACGCAAGATTAGATTTTATAGTTCGTAGTTTCGTAGTTTTTACGCCGTCCGACGTTCAAGGCCGTTTCTCGCCGCTGAAGATCGTTCGATGGCTGCTGCTTTCTTAGATTATAAGTTTTCTGAACTTTGCTTATTTGTTATTATAGTGTAGCTTTGGATTTCGTTGTACTTTGATGTTGAACTTTAATATCGTAATTTAGTATAATCCTTTTACCTGTTTTCTCGTTGTTAATTTATGTTTATATTTCATGCTTGTATTGAAGTCTTCATGTTCATGCTTTGGTTTCATGCTTGGGCTGAAATTATGTTGTTGGTCATGATGATTCTTGTTGGCTAGATTTATCGGTCTAGTGTGCTTAGGGTCGTTTAGAGCTATCGGGATTGACAACCCCGATCGTGAAGACGATTCCGGTACACTAGACCCTTGCTTTTATTAATCATTTTTAAAGTTTTTTTTTATTTTATTGCTCGTAGATGTTAGAACACCTCAAACTCAATTTGATCGAGTGTTTAGTTTAGTTTTTATTTTCGTTTCTACGTACGTAAAATCGAACACCGAAATAGTTTCCGATTAGTCTTCCTTGTGATTTGACTCGAGTCAGCTTATCGCCTACAATAGCTCCGTTCTCTTGCGGACGAGCTTTTCATTTTTAAAGCGAAAAAGTTCAATTCAAAATTTGGCGCCGTTGCCGGGGAAGGCTAAAGGCTACGATTTTTGGTGTTTGCTTTTATTTGTTTATTTGTGTCTTGTTTGTTGTTGATTTTTATTTTTGTTTCTTTTTGTTCTTTCTGGTACTCTTAATCTCGTTTGTTGAGTATTGTGCTTGTAGCCGATTCTTCGACGATTTGAGATGATTGATTAAAGATGGCGGAATATCAAGTTAGTTCGCCATATGATGCCATTTGCGCTCCAAATTACGATTATCAAGTTCCTCCACCACATTATGACCTGTATGCTCCGAGCGGTCGAGAATGGGCCCATTGTTTTAACTATCCCGGCCCATGTCCTTCATATTGCTGTAATCCGAGCATGGATTCTTATGCACCATCTCATGGGTATTATGATCCGGGTCTTGAAGATTCTTATGCTCAATTTGTCCTGCTTTATCCTAACGCGAACTCGTATGCTCCTACGTTTCAAGATTTCCATTCTTCGAGCTACGACGTTTACACTCCACCCACATCCAATGCGTATATTTCGTGCGGCGATCATTCCGTCACTGTTTCTCAAGATCTTTTAGCCGAGATTGTGGAAGGGACTAGACGTATGGATGAACGCATAGAACGTATGGATGAACGCATAGAACGCCTCGATATTTAATTAGAGCAATTTGACAACAAGGTGTACGAGGTAGACCAACCTTGTCATGAGGAGTTGCCCGTCTTTGATATGAAAAATTACACCTTTGTTGATGGCAATTCCAGCTTTGATGATGTTTTGAATGAGGTGTGCAAAGATGTGAGATTTTTGGGTGAGAAGAAAGAGGTGGAAGTTAGCATTGTCGCTCCCGTGCTTTTTGAGGATTATATACACGACTGTGTGGGAGAGTTGTCTTCGGGTGAGTTTATTGAATCTCATGCCGTGCCTCTTGATTCTTTGTACGAACATGAGAAGGAGGTGTTTGATGAGATAGTTGAGAAGGAGCCCGTTTGCCCTCTTTTAAGTCCAAATCCGACTTTTCATGACATTGAGGTCGTTGAGGCGGTGATCAAGGGAATGACAGAGCACGGGTTGGTTGATAGACGATTCAGGTGATCGAAAGATTTTCTAAGTCTTCCTTTGATCGAGGATCACCCCGTGTGCCCATTATTTTTTGATATATTCGAGGTGATCGATTACTCGCGGTTCCGACCTCCGAAGCTAGTTGGAGTGTTCTGTATCTCGGGTTGTGCTTTTTATGCTCGCCTTGGTGATTATCATCGCCAATTCTTGCTTTTAGAGAATACCAAGGCGTGGCACGACCGTCATCTATTTTTAGACCCGGGATGACATCGACCGTGGACGTCCTCAAGCTAGAGACGTTAAATTAAGCGCTTCTTGGGGGCAACCCAAGTCTTTTCACTTTACTTGCTTTTATGTGTTTTTGTTTCTTTTCGTTTCAGGTTCCCCTCGACTTTAAAGCCCGTTGGATGGTCTTGGATGCTCGACTCATTATCACAAGCACGATTTCAGGGACGTATCTCTCTTTCTCTTCCTTTTACCATACCTTGCTTATTATGTCAAATTATACAATGTGGACATTGTATGGTTTAAGTGTGTGTGTGTGTGTGTG
>BMAC01000071.1:2057742-2077213 GCA_014905375.1 Phtheirospermum japonicum
GCTTCGTCGATCAACGCATTGCCTGGTCGACGCGTGCAGCCTGGCTCGCGTCGATCGACGCACCGTCGACGCACCATCGACGCTCCGACAGTTTGAGCGGTTATTTTTGAAATTCTATAAAAAGCCGGTGGTTTCTTCGTTTTGAGAGTGCTGGGACGAGGGGGAAAGGTCAGAATAATACAGAAGACCCTCGGTTCATGCCACCCTTTCAATTCACGCAAGATTAGATTTTATAGTTCGTAGTTTCGTAGTTTTTACGCCGTCCGACGTTCAAGGCCGTTTCTCGCCGCTGAAGATCGTTCGATGGCTGCTGCTTTCTTAGATTATAAGTTTTCTGAACTTTGCTTATTTGTTATTATAGTGTAGCTTTGGATTCTGTTGTACTTTGATGTTGAACTTAAATAGCGTAATTTAGTATAATCCTTTTACCTGTTTTCTCGTTGTTAATTTATGTTTATATTTTATGCTTGTATTGAAGTCTTCATGTTCATGCTTTGGTTTCATGCTTGGGCTTGTTGATCATGATGATGCTTGTTGGATAGATTTATCAGTCTAGTTTGCTTAGGGTCGTTTAGAGCTATCGGGATTGACAGCCCCGATCGTGGAGATGATTCTGGTACACTTGACCCTTGCTTTTATTAATCATTTTTAAAAGTTTTTTTATTTTATTTCTCGTAGATGTTAGAACACCTCAAAATCAATTTGATCGAGTGTTTAGTTTAGTTTTTATTTTCGTTTCTACGTACGTAAAATCGTACACCGAAATAGTTTCCGATTAGTCTTCCTTGTTATTCGACTCGAGTCAGCTTATCGCCTACAATAGCTCCCTTCTCTTGCGGACAAGCTTTTCATTTTTAAAGCGAAAAAGTTCGATTCAGTTACATCGTCATTGACATCCTTCAGTTTCCCATTTTCCCACACACCGAGGATAAATGCGTCTGGTCTACCTCTCCCTCGGGGGACATCTTGGCCAAAATTGCGTACGACCATCTCTGTCAAAAGTTTCTCAATGTCCGGTGGGGCAGCTTGATTTGGTCTCCTTATATTCATGCTCGGCGTTCTATCACTGTTTGGAAGGCGATCTACAATTGGTTCGGGGTCTTCGACGTGATCCGCAGGCGGGGGTTTATTGGCCCCTCCTCTTGTTGCTTCTGCTTTGCGAGTTTCGAGACGGTCGATCACATCCTAACGGACTGCCGGTTTGCACATCACATCTGGGGCTGAATTGAGGATGATTTCGACATCTTGCTTCCCCTCTAAGGTGGTTTTGCTCATTTTTGTGTTTTTGCTATTAACTATCATTTTAGTGCACAGGTTCTCTTCCACTGGAAAGCGGCTTTCATCTCGGTGATATGGACGCTCTGGCACCTCCGGTGCAGTTTCATCCTTAATGGAGCTCGTTCTTCCACCACGGAGGCCCTTATTCTCATCCGTTCGCTTATTCGTGAGTCTTACGCTCTTGATCACGGCACGATGTCAAACCTAGTTACAAACCTGATTTGTCTGCGTAAACTAAGTGTGTGTGGTAGGCCCACGCCTCCGCCCACCCTTACCCCTGTGTCCTGGTTGCCCCCTTCACCTGGCTGGATTAAGGTGAATATGGATGGCATGCTCTGGGTTGTCCCAGAGATTGCATCGTGGCCTGAATTTTCCGCACGTGTCGGGGCTTTGTAAAAGACGGTTTTTCGAGATCGCTTGACCAGGGTTTCGCCTTTGAGGCTGAGTTGGAGGCCACGATTATTGGGATCAAGAAGGCTGATCAGAGAGGCTGGAGACGGATTTGGTTAGAATCCGACTCAACCTATGTGGTGGAGTTGTTTGTAAAGCGTAGCCTGGATGTCCCTTGGCGCTTCTTGGCTCGTTGGCGTCGGATTCTTTTTATCACTTCATCGATCGAGTTCATGGTTTTGCATGTTTATCGAGAAGGCAATCGCGCTACTTATGCGCTCTCCAAGTCCGAGTCTCCCCATTACGACTGGTTCACATCGCCTCCGGCGTTCCTCCTATATCTGGTGAATGATGATATTTTGGGCAAAACGGTGTACCGTTCATCAAGATCTTGACATCAGCCCCGCGGATGGCAGTTTAATCTCAGTTCGGCAGAGAACCTTTGTATTGCTGCTTTACAGATCACGACCTACTTGTGGTAGCCTATTTTTACACTTATCCGGCTTGTGGCTCTTAGAGTTTTCTATCGCTTTGCTCTGTTCCTTCTACTACTGGCGTAGGGAGGGTACTCTTTCCTCTACGGGGGTTTCTCCCGCAAGGGTGGGTTTACCTCGAGAGGTTTTAATGAGGCCTGAACAGATGCCTTTATTCAGGGAATGGACGTCTTGATATTTATTTGTATAAACGGTTTTTCTCTTTTTAATAATATTTTTGTATTATAAAAAAATATATTAAAGTATAAAATTATTTAATAATAATAATAAATAAATAGAATAAGCATCTACATGGCACGAATTGAGTATTATTCATTTAAAAATTTTATTTTAAATTTAAGATTTATTAAGTATCACAAATATTTTTTTATATTTCTCGTTGAATGAATTCCGTATAATATAAATGTGCTAAACTAGTACTCATAAAAGACGAATATTTAAAATATAAAGAGTCCAACTCGTTTGGTTTGACTTAGGCATGACATAGGCGAATGCCTAAGCTTTTAAGTTTGGCTTGGTCAACCGACTTAAAATTCTCATTAAAGATGAATATCTTTAAATTTTAGGGGAAATTGCCAAATATCTTTAAAATAATTTCGTCAAATACTCAAACCAAAAAAATGTCAAATAATCCAACCATAAATATACAATTACAAGATTACCCCATTAAAAATAATATAATAATAATATCAATAAACAAAACACCACCACCACTACTCCCTTCCACCTCCCGCCGGCCACCCCCGCACCGCCGCTGCCACTGTCCGGCCGTCGGAGATTTTTCCGGCGAGTTTTTTTTTGCCCAACTAACATAAAGTAAGAAATCTCATTATAAAGTAAGAAATTCTGAGTAAGAAATTTTCTTACTTTTCCATACATAAAGTATGAATTTTTCACTGTAAAATAGGATTTTTTTTTTCTTTTTTCTTTTTAACATAAATTAAGAATGTCTTTATTTTAGGAAATAAAGAAATTTCACTATAAAATAAGAATTTTTCTTAATTCTTCGAACATAAAATAACAAACTTTCTTACTTTATAGGATATAAAGTAAGAAACTTTATTACCTTTTCGAACATRAAGTTCGAAATTTCACTATAAAATAATATAGTTGTATTAAATAAGAAATACATAATAATAATTTGCTATTAAGCAATGATTGTTTTTTTTGTTTTTTTTTTTTGCGAAAAAAAGTGTGTAATAAGTATAAAAAACGTGTGTAGTAAGTAAGAAATACATAACAACATTTGCACATCAAAGCAAGAAACCTTTTTTATCAAATAAAATACTTATTGTCATCAAGTATGAATTTTTGGACATTAAATAAAAAATCTATTACATATAGTAAGAAATTCGGACATATAGTAAGAAATATTTCTGATGACCGAAATTATTTTTGTACATATGGTAAGAAATTCGGACATATAGTAAATAATATTTCCGATGACCGTAAATATTTTTGGACATTAAGTAAGAAATGTTTGAAAATATAGTAAGAAATTGTCTGGGTCGAAAACAAAAACTCACTACACTAACTCCATTAACATGTAGTAAGAAATTCAGACATACAGTAAGAAATTTTTTGGGCGAAAAAAAAAAAAACACGCCGAAATAAATTCCAGTAGCCAAAAAAATTTTCGGTGGCCGAAAAATATTTTCAGATAATCAAGAAAAAAAATCGGTGACCGGAAAAAATCCCGGCGGCCGAAAATTTTTCCGGTCGGCCGGCGACAGCAGATGAGGCAGCAACCACCTGCTTGCCCAATTAGTTAATATTAATATTATTATTATTATTATTATTATTATTATTATTTTATTATTATTGTTGTTGTTGTTGTTGGTGGTGGTATTGTGGTATATTTATATCACAATTTTGAACTATTTGGCAAAAAAGCACTAGTTGACTTAAAATTAGGACTAATTAGCAAATGAACCTCCACTTGGAGAACTATTTGTCAACTTCCCCTAAATTTTAAAGACTCCAACTCATTTGGTTGGATATAATTTTTTTTTTAAAAAAAATCACTCCCTAAAAAAAACAAATATAAAAATAGTGATTGGTTATTCTTTTATTGTGTTTATAATATGAAATGTGGTGATTAAACATCCCTTCATTTTAATAAAGAATAGTGAGAATTTTCTTTTTAGGGAGATAATTTTTATTTTATTTTTTTGGTGAAAAAGTGATTAAATATGATTTGTATGTTTTTCGACTAGTTGATTTGCACGTTTTTGTTACACTTTTGTATATATTTTGAGCCATGTTTTAGTCTTTTTACCATCTTCTTATGTCAAGAATAAGTTATTTTGCATGATTTTACATTATTTTGCCTTTTGCTTAGCTTTTCGACTTTTTATTCAATAATTGGTCAATTTGGACCATTTTTCTTGTTTTTCTCTTTCAGCTGAATCACTTGACAAAACTCGGGAGATGAAGATAAAGAATCAGCACTCGGAGTAGCCAAAAGAACATTTATCCGATCGGATGAGCTCAATGACCGACCGAATTGACTTTCAAGACACGCACCGATCGGATAAGCGCTATGTCCGACCGGTCAAGAGGACAGAGATTTTCATCCGATCGGACCAATGACCTATTCGATCGGATTCGAACGTTACAAATACAAATTTACGGGAATCTTCAGTTACGAAACGGTTTTTAAAGTCATTAAACCCCAGAAATATCATAGGAATGAAAGGGGGGATTTGAAAGCTACAAAAGGCAAATAACTTAGCCACATTCATCATCCATCCATAGACGAAGGATCCCTCATCCGGTTCGTGACAGATTGGTCGAGAAGACATTCTCGAACCTCTTGGGGGATGATAACTCAAGTGTGTTCTTGAATCGTAGATTCGGTAGGTACCACGGCGGTCGTAGCATCTCGGGAGTCCGTGACATCTTCCAAGGCTCGGCTCGTAGACGATAATCCCTCCGGAATAGCTGGAGATAGTTCTTGCAAACATCTCAATTTTTTACTCTCTAAACTCTACTTTAGTTGTATGGTTGAATGTTTGAACTCTTTTGGCTTTGATAGTTAATAGTAATTTCAATATTTTTTAATCGTGCGATTAACGACCGCATTGGTCAATCTAGTAAATAATGTTTTTGGTTATAATTGATAGTTTTATAAGTAATTTAGTTAATGCTTGCTATGTGTTCGACGAAATGCTTGAGTGATAATTCTTAGTTTAAATCTTTTAGTTAAGTGCTTTCGAGGAGACTGACGACTTCCAAGAAAGAGTAGTTTAATTATCTGCTTAGTTTGATAAACGTAGTTAATTGCTTGCGAAGAGATTGACGCCCTCTAGCAAGATTAGATCTAATGATGGTTACCTTTCGAATGATAAAATAAAAACCCTTTTGTCCGTGTTTTTAGATTATTGTTTTCCTCGTTTCTCGTTCGTAAAATGAAATACATAAATAACTTCCGATTAGTCTTCCTAGAGAGATCGACTCGAGTTAACTTGTCAAGTCTACGGTGACCCCATTCTCTTGCGGGCGAACTAAAATCTTTCAAACATAGACGCGCATTTTCTTAACTTGGATTTTTAATTTTGAAAGGAACACAAAATTTCGGATCACTAGTCAATGAATATAAAATGATTTGGTAAAAAAGATTTCAAATGGGTTCACATGGTAAGAAGTTAATAATAGTGAGAGACGAAAGAGAATGAATAAAATTAGGTTTTTGTGTTGTAAAAAGTTAATAGTGTTGGAGAGATGAGAGAGAGAGGAAATAAACCAGAGATAAATATAAGAAAATCTTTTAGGGAAGAAATGAACTATATTTTCTTAATTATAAATACTCTCTTGCTTGCCATTTTTTTCTAGTTGAGGGATTTTTTTTAATCCAGTCGTTACTTAATGTTTTAAGCTGGCTCGATTGACTGACTTTATAATATTCATAAATACGAATGCCTTTGAATATTAAAGAAGTTCATCCCAATTGGTTGGGCTCAGAAGGTCGTCTGGGTTTCTAAGTTCGCCTTAAATGCTTAGAAACGGTTGTCTGGGTAGGAAAATATTGTATATGGGCCAAAATTGAGCAAATATACCTAGAGCTAATACCAATAGATTGAGATAAAATATTTCCAAATGACCTTCTTCACATAAACTTGAGAAAGATACAATTCTTCCAGAAGCTAGTAAATAAACAATACATAAAATAACAAGGGATGCACCCAAATACGACAAAAAATAAAATACAATCTTCAAAGTGAATATAAAATTTGAAAAACCCTTAAAAGGAACACTAGCTTTTCAAAAAGATCACAGATTCGGGAATAGTAAGAATTTAGCAAGAGAATAATAACATGACAGCTCTAGATTCCACCTGCTTTTGTTTTAAAACGACAGGACGGGCATTGGAATAATAATAATTTAGTGAAGAAACAGTAACAAAAATGGTTCGAAACAACTTTGTAATAGGTGGATGTGGATATGGATGCAGTTCTGGAAGGGGGAGAGGAAATGGGCAATTTACGATCCGTTGTCGACATGTCTACTCTGGCGATTGGCATCCCTTCGTTTTATAAAAGAAATTTCGCTCCCTAAAATAGTGATTGGTTATTCTTTTATTATTTTTATAATATGAAATTTGGTGATTGAATATCCCCTCAATTTAATAGAGAATAGTGAGAATTTTCTTTTTAGGGAGATAATTTTTATTTATTTTTTCGTGAGAAAGTGATCAAATATGATTTGTTTGTTTTTTGACTAGTCAATGAATATGAGATTATTTGGTAAAAAAAAATTTCAAATGGGTTCACATGGTAGAAAGTTAATAACAGTGAGAGATGAAAGAGAAGGAATAAAATAAGTTTTTTGTGTGGTGAAAAGTTAATAGTGGTGGAGAGATGAGAGAGAGGAAATAAACCAGAGATAATATAAGAAAATGTTTTAGGGAAAAAAATGAATTATATTTTTTTAATTATAAATATTCACTTGTTTGCCAAATTTTTTTTCTAGTTGAGGGATTTTTTTAATCCAATCGTAACTTAATGTTTTAAGCGGGCTCGATTGAACGACTTTATAATATTCATAAATACGAATGCCTTTGAATATTAAAGAAGTTCAACCCAATTGGTTGGGTTCAGAAGGTCGTCTGGGTTTTTAAGTTTGCCTTAAATGCTCAGAAACGGTTGTCTGGGTAGGAAAATATTGTATATGGGCAAAATTGAGCAAATATACCTAGAGATAATACCAAAAGATTGAGATAAAACATTTCCAAATAACCTTCTTGACATGAACTTGAGAAAGATACAATTCTTCAAGAAGCTAGTAAATAATTAATACATGAAATAACAAGGTAAATAAAATACAATCCTCAAAGTGAATATACAATTTGAAAAACCCTTAAAGGAACACTAGCTTTTCAAAAAGAACACACATTAAGGACTAGTAAGAATTTAGCAAGAGAATAATAACATGACATCTCTTGATTCCACCTGCTTTTGTTTTAAAACGACAGGACAGACATTTGAATTATAACCATTAAGTGAAGAAACAGTAACAGAAATGGGTCGAAACAAATTTATAAGAGGTGGATGTGGATCGGGACCCAGCTCTTGAAGGGGGAGAGGAAATGGGCAATTTACGATCTGTTGTCTACTTGTCTACTCTAGCGATTGGCATCCCTTCTTTTTTAAAAAAAATTCGCTCCCTTAAAAAACAAATATAAAAATAGTGATTGGTTATTCTTTTATTGTTTTTATAATATGAAATGTGGTGATTGAATATTCTTTCGTTGTAATAGAGAATAGTGGGAATTTTCTTTTTAGGGAGATAATTTTTATTTTATTATTTTGGTGAGAAAGTGATTACATATGATTTGTATGTTTTTCGACTAGTCAATGAATATAAAATTCTTTGGTAAAAAAAAAATTCAAATGGGTTCACATGGTAGGAAGTTAATAATAGTGAGAGATGAAAGAGAAGGAATAAAATAAGGTTTTTGTGTGGTGAAAAGTTAATAGTGGTGGAGATATGAGAGAGAGGAAATAAACCAGAGATAAATATAAAAAAATGTTTTAGGGAAAAAATGAATTATATTTTCTGAATTATAAATATTCACTTGTTTGCCTTTTTTTTTCCTAGTTGAAGGATTTTTTTTTAATCCAATCGTTACTTAATGTTTTAAGCGTGCTCGATTGACCGACTTTATAATATTCATAAATACGAATGCCTTTGAATATTAAAGAAGTTCAACCCAATTGGTTGGGCTCAGAAGGTCGTATGGGTTTCTAAGTTCACATTAAATGCTCAGAAACGATTGTCTAGGTAGGAAAATATTGTATATGGGCCAAGATTGAGCAAATATTGAAACACCCCAGGATCGCCATCCAGACCTGAGTTTACCAATCATATCTATTGAGCTTTTCTAGATAGTCTCACAATTTGGGGTGTTACAATCTACCCCCCTTAAACTCGCGACGTCCTCGTCGCGATTAAGCTATCTCAGGACCCGTTGCTTGGCATTGGGATTGTAGAGGTGGCTCTTACAGGCACATGAGTTGTAACCGTAGGCTATCCCGATCTTGGGATCCCTCTACTGGGGCCTTCTCCCTCACGAGCTTTCCAAATACCTTGCCACCTTGTATCGCATAGCACCTAGTTCCCGATTTTCCGGCTGGCAAACGGCTTTGATACCATTTGAAATGCCCAAGGATCGCCTTGCAGACCTGACGGTTTGTCCAACTGTATCAACACGAGTCTTCTCTAGCGCGCTTTGTCCTCGCTGGCACGCACCCTAAGAGACTTCCTAGAGGGTCACCCATCCCAACTCTACTCCAGGCTAACCACGCTTAACTTTGAAGTTTCGATGACAGGGCTTCCAGAAAAGAAGATGCACCTTGTTGGTATGAGTTTACCAATAGAATCTATTGAGCTTTCCTAGGTAGTGTCATAATTTGGGGTGTTACAATCTACCCCCCTTAAACTGGCGACGTCCTTATCGCAATTAAGCCATCTTAGGATCCGTTTCCAAGCATTGGGATTCTAGAGGTGGATCCTACGGGCACAAGAGTTGTAACTGTTTCAGCCCGAAAAATAGCCCAAGCTTTACACAGCACCAAGAACAACTAATATCACCCCGACCTGCACCACAAACAAGGATTAGAAAGGACCACCGGTGGTTTTCCGGTGGAAACCTCTCCGATGCTTAAGTCAGTAAGCGTTTGAGGTGTATTTTCAGGAAAATAATGAAGAGTGCTCAAGAGAACATACCTTTCCCTGCCTCAAGGCTGGGATATTTAAAGCTGGCCCTAGTGGGGACCCCAGCCGGGATCCCAGGGACACGTGCCGCGAATCATGGGCCGTTTAGGGGAAACATATTCTGAACAAGTGGTCCCACTTGTTCCCCCTCAGGTAAGCTGGAGATCAGGTCTGACCAAACCATCTCTGGCTTCATCGTTCTCTGAACCGTTCTGTTAAGAATGCTTCTCAAGAGGACAGATCAGGCCTAGCATTCTATTTACTGGTGTAAGCTCCTGTCCAGGTCTATCAGAGATATATGGCTCCTTCCTAGTGGGGACCTCTTTCCGGGATTTCAGGAACACATGGCGTGAATCAAGGATCGTTATACAACAAACTCTGACAAGTGGTCCCACTTGTCTCTTTTGCTGGGAATCTAGAAAACGGTCCCCCTATTCCAGGCCTTCCCCATTTTCTTTTCTCCCTCCAACTCAGTTCTTTCCACCTCCGCTCTTTCTTTCCTTTCCTCCTGTAGTTTAACAGGTCAGCCCTTGCCGACGGCGAGGAAGAGCTCCACCTCTTTCAAAGAGACAGAGCTATTCTACTCCTTTTCCTCATTCAGCTGGTTGTGTTAGGGCAGAGCTACCCCGAACCAGGTCTTGCACGTATCCTGACCTATCAACCCCCCCCCCCCCCCCCCAAATAGTCCGGGTAGATCGGTAACATCTCTCAGGTTTTTATGAAATAAATGTGGTCCTTTCGTTTTTATGATTTCTCGTACTGGGAAATCCCGAGATATCCGCCTGCCAAACAGTCCTGATTATTGGCAGTAGCGGTGTCGGTCCATATTTCCTAGACTACACGTCTTCCTAAGTACTACCTCTGTTTGATTAAAGAACACGTGTCTCCTTTCCGAGACGGTCATCGCTCCAGCTCATTGCCTAGGGTGCTGTTCTTCTGCCCGCATTAAATGCGAGGATCACATCAAATCCCACTTTTTCCTTGGTTTTCGTTTTTCAAATTTATCAACTTCCTTTTGTCCCTCCAAATTCCTTTTCTCCCCTTTCACTTTCCAAATCTCACATTTCGGCAGATTTCTGAAAACCTTCCCCCTTTTTTCCTCTCTCCAGCGTTTCTGGCAGCTTCAACGATCTCCGCCCATTTTCGTCCTGTTCCTTCATCAACCCAATAACCAGGTACTTCTTCTTCCTCCTCTTACATACCCTCATAATTATGTCCGCCTCCTCATCTTCGTCAAGCTCCGGCGAGGGCCGTTCGTCTTCCTCGTCGGACGATTCAACTTCTTCTATAGATATTTCCTCGCCGGAACCCACTCAAATAGAGAGGCCTCCGGCGATACTTGCTCCCCCCCCCCCCAGATGATTTAGTTTCGATAATTAGCAATAGAACCCTTAGGAAGATGCGCGACACTTTCCTGATTTCTAATGATTTTACACTCACCAGTCCCGGCACCGAGTGAGAGGGCCTCCTCTCCTCCTGCCGGACATTTGACCTTTTATGCGGATCAATTCAATGCCGGCCTGAGTTTGCGGTTCATCCCTTTGTAGTAGCTATTTCCCGTCTGTACCAAATCCCCGTACAGCAATTCCTTCCCAACGCCTTTCGGGTCATGGCGGGGTTCCATCTGGCAGCCCAGTATGCTGGTATAACTCCCACAGCCCAGCTCTTTCATGCTTTATTTCAAGCGAAAAGCTCCTCCGGCTTCTTCTATCTCTCCGGAAGAGCTGATGTTCGCTTCTTGACAGGCCTGCCTTCATGCCCATAAGAAGATGCGCGACACTTTCCTGATTTCTAATGATTTTACACTCACCAGTCCGGCACCGAGTGAGAGGGCCTCCTCTCCTCCTGCTGGACATTTGACCTTTTATGCGGATCAATTCAATGCCGGCCTGAGTTTGCCGGTTCATCCCTTTGTAGTAGCTATTTCCCGTCTGTACCAAATCCCTGTACAGCAATTCCTTCCCAACGCCTTTCGGGTCATGGCAGGGTTCCATCTGGCAGCTCAGTATGCTGGTATAACTCCCACAACCCAACTCTTTCATGCTTTATTTCAAGCGAAAAGCTCCTCCGGCTTCTTCTATCTCTCCGGACGAGCTGATGTTCGCTTCTTAACAGGCCTGCCTTCATCCCATAAGGGCTGGAAAAAGAAATACTTCTTTGTTCAAAGCCCAGGGAGTTGGGATTTTCCATCTGAGCCTATCAGTTCTATCCCTTCCCAGATGCGTTTACCGAAAGGTCACCAGTCCACGCACCTGGAGGAGGTCCTAGCCATCCTCAATCGCAACCCCTTCAACCTGACCAAGACCCTTAAACCAAAACTTCTATCGTTTTTCAACAATCAGCAGGGGCATGGGCCCCTGCCTTCCCATATTGGTATGGTTCCCATATGCTTTATTGTCTAATTCCATGATCTTATCATTATTTCTTACCTCTTTTTTCATCTTCCGAATTGCAAAGAAAATGTTGCAGGCCCGTCTTGCCGCCAAGAAAGCCAAGAAAACGGCCGGGAAAGGCCAGGGCAACCCCTTAGGGGAAAATGTTGGAGCTTCTTCCACTCCTGGCGAAGTAGAGCTTCTGTCCATTCTCCCTAACCAGGCATCAGGACAGGAACAAGCAGCTCCAGCTATCACCCTCCCACTAAGGTTTGCTGACCCCTCCGAAAAAATTGCTCCTGAACGGGCGACGTCTATCCCAGTGGCCCTGGCCCTCGAGGTTCCGGAGGAGCAGCTACAGCGGCGGAAGAGGAGAAGGGAAGATACAGCGGGAGCTACGGATATTCTCCCTCCCAATCCCCAGGTGCCCTCTTATCCCAACCAGACCTTCTTCAATAGGTCTGTACTGAATTGCCCTGCCGAAGTGGCTGGGCAATATATAATGGGATTGGTTCCCGCTGCTGATCGTCGTTTTACAGAAAAACTGTCTGATCCAGAGCTCCTAGACTCTTTTAGCCAAGCGGAAGCGCAGGTTGAACATGTTCTTACTCTACCTCAACCCAAACTTTGTGCTTACACACACATATATCACTGGTCGCCACTTTTTACTCATCATCTTTTCTCCTCTTTTTTTTTTTTTAGGCGACAATTTACAAGGCTGCTCTCCTGGCCAGAGCCCGAGGCTCCCTACTTCAAGTTGACCTAAAAAATGAGGTGGAGGTTCTGAGGAGGGAGAAGCAAGAGCTGGCAGCTTCGAACCATGGTCTCAACACCGACTTGGAGTTGGCGAGGGCAGAGCTATCCCTCGCTAAGACAGCCTTGGAGGATGTAACAGGCTCTAATACTAAGAAGCATGCCCAGATTATTTTGTTAGAGCAAGAAGTTAAAGAGGCCCAAAAGAAAGCGGCCGAGGTTCAAAAGAAAATGGCCGAGGCAAGAGAGGAGGGTCTGCTGGAAGGAGAGACAAATGGAAGGCTCAGCTTTTTGAATTTCGAGGAGGGCCAACGCTTGATACGATTGACCCGAGCTACCACGCGTCGGGCTTTTCTGGGGTCTATGGAGTTGTATGATCTGCTAGTGCCAGAGGCAGAAGTTTTCTTTTTGTTGGGGGTGGACGCACACGCTAAATGGGTGTCTGAAAATCCAAAGCTCCCCTTTGACAGAGAAGCACTCATCACTGGCGCCTCCGAACCCACCTCCTTCACTCATGTCGCTGAAGACGATCGCCTACATCTGATGAATGATACAGATTTTGCTGAGCACATTCGCCAGACTTTCTGCTCCTCTAGCTCAGTGTCTTCTCTCCCCCCCGAACAAAAGTTGGCGATGGTTGTGGCTAATTCGCCAACTTTTGCTAACTTAGGCGACCTGCAGGAATCAACTCAATTCGCACAGGAATTCGCTGAGTCGTCGCAAACTCCAGATCAGTCATAAGGAGGGGTTGAGGCTGGAGCTTATGCAGGTGTGGAAGGTCGAGCCGCCTGTGCATCTAATTTTGCTCTTGTTTGTCTAGTCAGATCTGTATGTAGCCTGTGTGGCCTGTTTATCAAACTTTTTTACCAACCTCTGTACTTGCTCGTAATGAGTATCGAACTGGATTATATCTCTTTCTCTTTTTTTTTTAGATAAATATCTCATTGTCTTATAGCGACTGTTGAATTTCTAGGGTTTCCTTTATTTCAGGAAACCCTAATTTTGCAAGCTCCATAAGACGTGCTCCTTCCCCTTTAAATTGACGCCAGTATACCCATGAATTTCTGCATACTTGTTATACCCTAAATATCCGTCATGGCTTCCTCCCCTCTTCTTCAGGAAATTGAAATCGTTAAGAGAAAGAATATATCCTTGGTCGTTGAAAAATTCAAGCTGTCTGACCAATTGGTTCTATTGAAGGAAAAATCGGCTATCTTTATCGCTTACTAGATAGGAAGAGGGAGAAGAAACGCCATTACAAAAGAGAGTGGTTGGAGCTCCGCCAGATCAACCGCCAAATGCAAGAGGAAAAGGCGGACCTAATCGAGCCCGTTAACCGCCTCACCGTTGCTGCCGGCGAGGCCCACACTCTTACTGAAAGGTCAGACAAGTATCGCCGTCGTCTACATGAGACTGAGCGCGAGCTCTGGCGAGTTCGTCGTGCTTTGGCTTCGAATCGCGGACCTTCTCTTTAACAGATCTTTCTTATTTTCCTGGGATTTTTGTAATAATGATAGCCCCTCTTGGGTATGCGAAGTCTGTTTTTGCGCACTCTGAAATTTTGATGTACTGAAAGTATTTTTGGTTTTCTTGTATTTCTCATCCATATCTGTTCTTGCATATATCCATGCCTTCTTGTGCTCTTAAAATTTCTCTTTTATAATTGCTTTCAATATTTTGATGGCTGTGGTTCTGAGATTAATCAGGAATTTCCCAATTTTTGGCAAAGTCTAGCTGAAGCTCTAACAGCTTGACTTTCCCCAGATCATTATAAGTTTTAATCACAACTTATATCAAGATACCTGCCCAGGTAAGTTAGAAAACTCAAAATTCGTTTTACTTARAGAATCGTAGATATCCAGCTCAACCTCTTCTGGCCTAAAACAATCATTAGGTTTTAGGTAAGACTGGGGATGTTGGTTTGAGCTGACCATCAGGTCAAGCAAGATTGAAGACATTCATCCGAAGTCAATCATGGCTTACTGACCATCGGGTCAGGAAAAATCAAGGACATCCGTCCCTTAGCCAATCCTAATTTGACCTTAAAATCAGGTCAGGAAAAGTTTGAGGACATCCGTCCTCAGCCAATCCTAGCACAAACTGACGATCAGGCCAGGAACAATTTAGGACATCCGTCCTTAGCCAATCCTTGCTTAAACTGACAATCAGGTCAGGCTCAATCATGGGCAGCCACCCTTGGCCAATCCTGGCTGAAACTGACCATCAGGTCAGGCAAAATCCTGGGCAGCCGCCTTTAGCCAATCCTGGCTGAAGTTGACCACCAGGTCAGGCAAAATTATGGGCAGTCGCCTTTAACCAATCCTGGCTGAAACTGACCACCAGGTCAGGCAAAATTATGGGCAGCCGCCCTTAACCAATCCTGGCTTGTCGAAGTTTTTTTTTTTTTTTTTTCGCGCCAAAACTCAAATATATTTTCCCGCTCTTTCTGGGTCCCTTTGCGCGCCAAAGCGATTTCCCATGCCTTCTTTTTCTATATAATGGTACTCCTCTCTAGCTTATATTCCTTGCATAATGGCGTCTTCATCTTCCTCCAACTTCTTTACCCCCGAGGAGCATATCCGAATGCTTCATAAAAAAGAACGTCTGAAGGAAGAAGTTGCCGAATTGCAGGGTCAGCTGCGAGAACGTATGAAGAAACTGGCTCAGAAAAAATCAGAATTTCTTTACGAGCGACAGCGCCTTGAAAAAATCGTTGCTGATTTGAAGAGGGAGAACGCGGAACTCCTTGTCGAGTGGGATATCGCAGTGGATGTGTCCGAGCATTTTCGCATTCGTCTCGTGGAGCGCGAGGACGAGATTAAGCGTCTCCGCCAGCTTCTCGATTCTACGCCCTCATCCTGAGGCTGTATTTCTGTCTTCTTATGCTTTGATGATATGTGCTTATGTAATTATTAATGCACCGCGAAGGTGTCTTCTCATGTTCTGTTGTTCGTGTCATTAATAATAATCGTGTTCGTTGGCTTCTCCCATTGTGAACTATAAATTCATTCAACTGCAAATTTATTTTAATCAGGGAAACAAGACGTTACAATTAAGTGTAAAATTTTCTTAAATTGACAATGTTCCAAGCGCGGGGTAGTGTCGTGCCATCCAACTCTTCCAGTCTGTACGCGCCACCAGGCAAGGTCTGGGTAACCCTTACAGGTCCTCGCCAAGACTCTTCCAACTTCCCTTTCGCTTGTCCCAAATCAGCCCGTCGTAGGACCAGATCTCCCACTTGGAACTGTCGCTTGGCCACAGTCTTATCATACGACGCTTTTACCCTTCCTTTAATATGCTCCATTCGTATCGCAGCCTGCTCTCTTTTCTCCTCAATCAGATCTAAAGCATTCTGCCTTAACAGCTCATTTTGTTCTTCATTAAAATTCTGGATCCGATGAGTTTTAAGGCTGACCTCCACAGGCACTACATCATCCATACAATATACCAAGCTAAAAGGGGTTTCACCTGTGCTTTCCTTCGGATTCGTACGGTATGCCCATAGCACGGAGTTCAGCTCTTCCACCCACTTTCCTCCAGATCTGTCCAGTCGCGTCTTGATTCCTTGAACTAAAATACGGTTAGTTACCTCAATCTGACCGTTCGCTTGCGGGTGGTACACAGCTGTAAAGTGTTGCTGAATGTTCATCTTAGCACACCAGGCCTTTATCTTGGCTCCCGAGAATTGAGTCCCATTGTCTGATACCAATATTCTTGGTACACCGAAGCGACAAACCACGTTTTTCCAAATGAAACCCATTACAACGTCCTCTGCTATTCTAGCAAGAGCCTCGGCCTCCACCCACTTGCTGAAGTAATCGATAGCTACGATCAAAAATCTCTTTGGAGCTGGGGCCATTGGGAATGGACCAACCAGGTCAATACCCCATTTTGCGAAGGGACAGGGGGAACTCATCACCATGAGCTCTTCTGCTGGTTGATGGATTAGAGGGGCCATTTTCTGGCATTTTTCACATTTTCTAACGAAGTCCTCAGCTTCCTTTCTCAAGGAAGGCCAGAAATAACCAGCCCTTAATATCTTACTGGCCAGAGCTCTGGCTCCCATATGGTTACCACAACAACCCTCATGTATCTCTCTTAATACCAGCCCTCCTTCTGTTTGTGATAAGCACCTCAAAAGAGGCTGGCCAAATCCTCTCCTGAATAACTCTCCCTTGATCAAACTGAATCTAGCAGACCTGCTCCGTATCTTTGCCGCCTCTCTTTTTTCCTCTGGTAAGACATTCTTCTCAAGGTATCCTTTTATAGGGAAACGCCAATCATCCTTCTCAGCAATCGTACAGATCTGCTCCATTCCGAACTCCTCTTCTGCCTTTAATAAGGTGATCGTTCGCTCATAACAATCCGAGGCCGAACTTGCTATTTTGGCTAAGAAGTCTGCACGCCCATTTTCCTCTCTGGGAATTTGAACAACTGTTAATTCTTTCATACATTTGGCTAGCTCTCTAAATTTAGCCAAGTATCTCTGCATGTGGTCCTCTCTTGTCTCAAAATCTCCGGTGATTTGTTTGCACACAAGTTGAGAATCAACCCTGGCACACACGCGCTCTGCGCCCAGGTCTTTCGCCATCTGGACACCTCTTAACAGGGCTTCATACTCCGTCGCATTGTTAGAGAGTGTTGCGTTTAATCTAATAGCAAACTCGGTAGACACCCCCTCCGGACTAATCAGGACAATTCCCGCTCCGCAGCCCTGATTGCAGACAGAGCCATCCGTGAAGATCGACCATCTTTCTAGTCCTTCGGGAAGACCAGTCATTTCTTGCATGAAATCTGCCAAGGCCTGAGCTTTAATCGCTGTCCTAGCTTCAAAGCTAATATCGATTTCTCTGAGCTCGATTATCCATCTGACCAATCTTCCTGATGCCTCCGTCTTATCCATGATTGCTTTTAAAGGAAAATTCGTTCGCACAACTATACCATGCGACAGGAAATATGGACGTAATTTCCGGGCTGTTCCTACAAGGGCCAGCACTGCTCGCTCTACCTCTACATATCTTGCCTCAGCATCATGTAAGACCTTGCTCCAGTAATAGACTGGCTTCTGAATCTTCCCTTCTTCTCGCAGTAAAACAGAGCTGACCGCCTGCTGTCCTACCGATAAGTACAAAATGAGAGGTTCTCCCAGGACGGGTTTTGTTAGCAAGGTCATACTAGCCAAATGCCCCTTAAATGCGACAAATGCCTCCTCACACTCATCACTCCACTGAAATTTTGCTTTTTTCCTTAGAGCTTGAAAGAAAAGTAGGCTCCTTTCTGCAGACCTGGACAAGAATCTACTTAATGCATTGATACGCCCCGCTAAGCATTGCATCTCCTTCACGTTCCTAGGAGCCCGCATGTCCATAATTGCTCTGATCTTTTCGGGATTTGCCTCGATCCCCTTTTCCGTGACCATGTAGCCTAAGAATTTGCCAGCTCTGACACCGAAAGCGCACTTCTTAGGATTAAGCTTCATCTTATATCATCGTAGGGTATCAAAGGTTTCCCGCAGGTCTTCTACATGTGATGTTGCTTTCACACTTTTGACCAACATATCATCCACATAAACTTCCATGTTCCTCCCAAGCTGACTTTTAAACATCTTATCGACCAAGCGCTGATAAGTAGCTCCCGCGTTCTTCAAGCCGAAGGGCATCACGACATAGCAATACGTCCCCTTCGGGGTAATGAAACTGAACCGCTTCCAATCATCCTTAGCCAGTCTGATTTGATGATATCCCTGAGACGCATCAATCATACTTAAAAGTTCACACCCAGCGGTGGAATCGACAAGCTGGTCGATCCTGGGTAAGGGATAGTGATCTTTCGGGCTAGCACGATTGAGATCTCTAAAGTCGATACACATGCGCCAGTCCTCCTGAGTCTTGGGGACTAAGACGGCTTTTGAAAGCCATTCAGGAAATTGTATTTCTTGGATGTGTTTAGCTTTTAGCAGTTTCTCGACTTTGGCTTCTATGACGGCTTACTTTTCAGGGCCAAAATTACGTTTCTTTTGCTTTACTGGCTTGGCGTCTGAGCTGATGTTGAGATGATGTTCTGCCACTTCCGAGTCGATTCCTACCAGATCTTCTGGAGACCAAGCAAACACATCCGCGCTACTCCTTAGTAGTGCAACTAGCTCTGTCAGAGTTTTCGGACTAAGGGTTGTTCCCACTCGGAGGACCCGGCTCCCGTCTCCCGGGATTACTTCAACCATCATCAGACCTTCCTCTCTACTGGTCAGATCTGTCCTTGGTAGCTCTACCCTGGCCCTTTTTCCTTGTCTCTCTTCGTCCTTCCTCTGAACACATTCTATGTAAGCCCTTCGTGAAGCGTACTGGTCACCCCTGTCCTCTCCTGCTCCATCCTCCGTCGGAAATTTCATCTTCATATGGAAGACGGATATAACGGCCTGAAATTGGCTCAGAGATGGTCGTCCCAGCATGACATTATAAGAAGAGGGTGCATCCACTATCAAAAAACGCACTGTTTTTGTCACCCTGTATGGATCTTCTCCTAACGTCACGAGGAGCCTCACCGCTCCTAGGGGTTTTAGGGCTCCTCCTGCGAACCCTACTAAGGAAGTGGTGACCTCTTCCATCTCAACGTCCAGCTTTAACTTCCTAAAGCAGTCGTAGAATAAAATATCGGCAGAGCTCCCAGTGTCTACGAAAATCCTATGAAAATTATAATTAGCAATAGTTTCAGTTATAACCAGAGCATCCATATGAGGGGCTAAAATACCATCGCCATCCTCTGACCCAAAGCAGATGTTAGGGGTAGAAATCATTTGTCCTACATCACGYGATTTTCRAACTAGGTCTTTCGCAGCTCTGACATAATTATGTTGTGTCCGCTTGGAGTGCTCATCTAGCTCTCCTCTCGTAACCATTTGGATTTCACCATGAACGACCTGTGCTTTGTCAGGCTTTCTCGATCCAGCTCTTCCACTGTCCTGAGCATCCG
>BMAC01000071.1:2098446-2113652 GCA_014905375.1 Phtheirospermum japonicum
AACGATCGGCGAGTGTTGGAACCTCGCCGGCAGTAACCCTTAGCCAATCCTGGCTTAAAACTGACAAACAGGTCAAGCAAAATCCTGGGCAGCCGCCCTTAGCCAATCCTAGCTCTTTTTTGCGCGCCAAACTCAAATTTAGTTTCCCGACTTTTTCAAGACCTCTGTGCGTCAAAATCGGAGTGATTTCCCGCCTTAGCGTGTCAGGGCAAAACGATTTCCAGCCTTTTCTTCTCCTATATAATGTCGCCCTCGCCAGCTTATTTTCCATGCATAATGGCATCTTCGTCGTCTCCCAACGTTTTTTCCCATGAGGAGCATGTCCGCCTARTCCAGAAGAAAGGCCGTCTGAAGGCAGAAATTGCCAGATTGCAGGATCAGCTACAAGATCTTACAGAGAAATTGGTTGAGAAGAAATCGGAGTTCCGTAATGAACGACGACGCCTCGAGCAGATCATTGCTGGCTTTAAAAGGGAGAATGCGGAGCTGCATGTTGATTGGGATATCGCGGTGGAGGTGTCCGACCGATTTCGCGTCCGGCTTTTGGAGAACGAGGACGAGATTAAGCGGCTCCGTCATCTTCTCGATTCTACAACCCCATCCTAAGGCTATGTTTGTCGTCCTTTTCCATGATTGTAATTTGTGCCCTTATGACTGCAAATATTCTCGTAAGAATGTCTGCTTTTGTAATTCCTGTGTGGAGTTCTTTTAATTAATAAATGCTTTTGTTAATAATCTGAATGTCTCATTGTTTTCTTCCTGTTATGAACCATAATTTTAACTGTAAATCTACTCAACCTACACAAACATAAGGTCGTTACAATTAAGTGTAAAATTTTCTTAGATTGGCGATGTTCCAAGCACGAGGTAACGCTTGCCATCTAGCTCTTCCAGCCTGTACGCGCCACCAGGCAAGGTCTGGGTAACCCTTACCGGTCCTCGCCAAGACTCCTCTAACTTCCCTTTTGCTTGCCCCAGATCAGATCGTCGCAAGACCAGGTCTCCTACCTGGAACTGTCGCTTGGCCACAGTTTTATCATATTCCGCTTTTACCCTTCCTTTGATATGCTCCATTCGTATCGCAGCCTGCTCTCTTTTCTCCTCAATCAGATCTAAAGCATCCTGTCTTAACAGCTCGTTCTGTTCTTCATTGAAATTATAGATCCGATGAGTTTTAAGACTGATCTCTGCGGGTACTACGGCATCCATACCATACACCAAACTGAAAGGGGTTTCACCTGTACTCTCCTTCGGATTCGTTCGGTACGCCCATAGAGCTCAGCTCTTCCACCCATTTTCCCCCAGACCTGTCCAGTCGCAACTTGATTCCTTGAACTAAGATGCGATTAGTTACTTCAACCTGACCATTCGCTTGTGGGTGATATACAGCCATGAAATGTTGCTGAATGTTCATCTTGGCACACCAAGCCTTTATCTTGGCTCCTGTAAATTGGGTCCCATTATCTGAAACCATTATTCTTTGTATGCCAAAGCGACATACCACATTTTTCCAAATGAAACTCATTACAGCGTCCTCTGTTATTCTTGCAAGAGCCTCGGCCTCCACCCATTTGCTGAAGTAATCAATAGCTACGATCAAAAATCTCTTTTGAGCCGGGGCCATTGGAAATGGACCAACCAGGTCAATACCCCATTTTGCGAAGGGACAGGGGGAACTCATCACCATGAGCTCTTCTGCTGGTTGATGGATCAGCGGGGCCATTTTCTGGCATTTTTCACATTTTCTAACGAAGTCCTCAGCTTCCTTCCTCAAGGAAGGCCAGAAATAACCAGCCCTTAATATCTTACTGGCAAGAGCTCTGGCTCCCATATGATTACCACAACATCCTTCATGTATCTCTTTTAGGACCATAGCCCCTTCTTTTTGTGATAAACATCGCAAAAGAGGCTGACCGAATCCCCTTTTGAATAATTCTCCCTTAATTAGGCAAAACCGGGCAGACCTGTTCCGCACCTTCGCCGCTTCTCTCTTCTCTTCTGGCAAGACCTGCTGTTCAAGGTATCTTTTTATGGCAGAGCGCCAATCATCTTCCTCGGCTATCGTGCAGATCTGTTCGACCCCGAACTCCCCTTCTGCTTTTAATAAGGTGATCGTACGTTCATAACAATCCGTGGCTGAACTTGCCACCTTCGCTAAGAAGTCTGCGTGGCCGTTTTCTTCCCTGGGAATCTGAGTAACGGTTAATTCTTTCATTTCTTTGGCTAACACCCTGAACCTTGCTAGGTACTTCTACATGCTTTCCTCCCTTGTCTCGAATTCCCCATTAATTTATTTACAGACGAGCTGCGAGTCTACCCTGGCACTTAGTCGCTCCGCCCCTAGATCCTTTGCCATTTGAATCCCTCTCAAAAGGGCCTCGTATTCGGCGACATTGTTAGAAAATGTGGGATCTAATCGGATAGCGAATTCAACAGATACTCCCGTTGGTTCTATTAAGACAATTCCAGCTCCGCAGCCCTGATTACATACAGACCCATCAGTAAAAACTATCCACTCCTTCAACTCATCCAGGGGACCAGCCATTTCTTGCATAAAATCAGCTAGAGCTTGTGCCTTAATCGCTGTTCTGGGTTCAAACGTGATATCAAACTCACTTAATTCTATGATCCACTTGACCAGCCTCCCTGATGCTTTCCGTTATATTTTTTAATGGTAGATTGGTTCGCACGATAATTGTATGAGAAAGGAAATACGGCCGCAGTTTCCTTGCAGTTCCTGCTAGGGCTAGCATCGCCCTTTCCACCTCCACATACCTCACTTCTGCTTCGTGTAAGACCTTGCTCCAAAAATACACCGGTCTTTGTATCTTACCCTCTTCCCTGATTAGGACAGAGCTGATCGCCTTCTGTCCAACAGATAGATACAATATCAAGGGTTCTCCTTGGACGGGCTTAGTGAGTAAAGTCATGTTGGCCAAATATTCTTTTAGCGATCGGAAGGCCTCTTCACATTCATCGTTCCATTGAAACCTGGCCCTTTTCCTCAAGGCTTGAAAAAATGGTAAGCTCTTCTCGGCAGATCTGGACATAAACCGGCTTAAAGCATTGATTCGTCCTGCAAAGCATTGCATCTCTTTTACATTCCGAGGTGCGCCCATCTCCACGATAGCTTTTACCTTTTCAGGGTTGGCTGCAATACCATTTTCCATCACCATATAGCCTAGGAATTTTCCAGCTCTGACTCCGAACATGCATTTCTTTGGATTAAGCCTCATTTTGTACCGCCGCAAAGTGTTGAAAGTTTCCCGAAGATCTTGCACATGCGACGTTGCTTTTATGCTTTTGACTAACATGTCGTCCACATATACTTCCATATTCCTACCAATCTGATTTTTGAACATTTTATCCACCAACCGCTGATAGGTGGCGCCTGCATTTTTGAGGACAAAAGGCATGACCACATAGCAATACGTTCCTTTTGGAGTTATAAAGCTGACGCGCTTCCAGTCTTCTTTAGCCAATCTAATCTGATGGTACCCTTGTGAGGCATCCATCATGCTCAAAAGCTCACAGCCAGAAGTGGAGTCCACCAGCTGGTCAATTCTTGGTAGTGGGTAGTGATCTTTTGGGCAGGCACGGTTCAGGTCTCGAAAGTCTATGCACATCCGCCAATCTTCTGTTTTTGGGACCAGCACCGCATTGGAAAGCCATTCTAGGAATTGTATCTCCTGAACATGTCCAYCTTTCAAGAGCTTTTCTACTTCTGCCTCTATGATGGCCTCCTTCTCTGGCCCAAAATTTCGTTTCTTCTGTTTGACTGGTTTCATATCGGGGAGGATATTGAGGTGGTGCTCGGCGACTTCAGGGTCTATTCCCACTAAGTCTTGAGGGGACCATGAAAAGATATCTGCACTTTCTCTTAACAGAGAAACCAGGTTTGTCAATACTTCAGGGCTAAGCGTCATGCCCACTGGCAGGGTCCTACTCGCGTCGCCTGGAACAACTTCTACTATCATCAGCCCTTCCTCCTGTCTCGGTAATTCTATCTGTGGCTGTTCCGTCCGAGCCTTTTTGCTCAGCCTCTCCTCCTCATTTCGTCGTATGCAATCCACATATGTTCGCCGCGCGGCATACTGGTCTCCCCTTACCTCACCAGTTCCGTCCTCCGTAGGAAACTTCATTTTCATGTGGAAGACTGAGATGACAGCCTGAAACTGGCTCAAAGAGGGCCGACCCAACATGACATTATACGAAGATGGCGCATCTACCACCAAGAAACGCACCATCCGTGTCACCCTATATGGCTCTTCCCTAGGGTTACCAGGAGTCTCACCGCTCCCATAGGCTTTAACGCACCTCCCGCAAACCCAACCAGGGAAGTGGTTACCTCCTCAAGTTCAACATTCAACTTTAGCTTTATAAAGCAGTCCAGGAATATAATATCTGCAGAAGATCCTGTGTCCACAAAAATTCGACGAACGTTATAGTTGGCAATAGTAGCTGTTATCACCAAAGCATCCATGTGTGGAGCGAGGATGCCATCACTGTCCTCTGATCCGAAGCAAATGTTGGGCGTGACTGCTACTTGTCCCACTTCCCGGGACGTTCTGACTAGGTCTTTAGCAGCCCTGACATAACTGTGTTGAGTTCTCTTGGCGTGCTCATCTAGCTCTCCCCCTGTTATCATTTGGATTTCACCATGAACGACCTGGGCTTGATCAGGTCTTCTTGAACCAGCCCTTCCTCTGTCTGGAGCATCTGCCCGACCACCTTTGCTTTGCGAGAAGTGGTCTGCACTGTGATGTCCAGGCCTGGTATCACCTCTCTTCGCACCAACATATTCTTTTAGGTGTCCAGCCTGGACCATTCTTTCCAATTCGTCCTTCAGGTGCGTGCATTCATCTGTGTTATGTCCATATTCATTATGGAAGCGACAAAAGCGATCTGACCTTTCTTTTCTTGGCTTCTGCGAGTATGTTTTGGGCCACTTGAGCTCTGGGTGACGCTCTATTGCCTGCAAAATTTCGCCCGGAGGTGTCGCCAGGGGGGTATATTTATCAAAACGAGATCTACCCATTGACAGCTCTGGTCTAGGCTTTTTTGTTATCACCCTATCATCCCTGTCATACCTCTCTCTTCTCCTTTCCCCTTCATCCTTGAGCTTCAGAGCTTCCTCTAAGTGGATGTACTTCTCGGCTCTCTCCAGGAGCTCTCCAAACTTCGATGCTGGTCTTACCACCAAAGATTGGAAGAACTCTCCCTTCCTCAAACCTTGTGCCAGAGCGTTTACGAGCAGCTCTTCTGATGCCGAGGGTACTTCCAGCTTCGCTGTTGTGAACCTATTGATGTAAGCGCGTAGGCTCTCATTCTCTTTCTGCTTTAAACTAAAGAGCTCGAGCGGCATTTTTTGATACTTCCTACAACTCGTGAACTGATGTAGGAAGGCCGAGCTGAATTCATCAAAGTTGCTGATAGATCTCGGCGGTAATTGGCTAAACCAAAGCTGTGCTGATTTGGTAAAAGTCATTGGAAAAGACCCGACACATAACCGAATCGGAAAATTTGTGCAACGCCGCTGCTATCTCAAAACGGTTGAGGTGGTCTACTGGGTCCGTCGTCCCGTTATATTCAAAACCCAAGGATCGATAAGATGCTGGGACATCATCGCACATGACTTCCTCCGTAAATGGGGTGCCTCGCCGTGCCGGTGGTGCAGCTGCACCCACCATCTTCTTCCTAAATTCACGAACCTCTTTCTGCAGGCTCTGCATCTGTTTGACCAAGCCGGGATTAGCCTGGCGGGCCGTGTCGCCGTCAGACGTGGCAAGATGCTCTTCTCTATCCGGCTGGAAGATTCGCTCCGTACGCCGAGCGTGCAACGGCTCTGTTTCTGTCGTCGGGGCTGCCTGCATTAGTAGTGCGTTGGCCGGCGGCGATGCCATTTCCGCGAATTTTTTCTCGACCGCCGCCTCCACAGCCTTGCCAATCAATTCTGACAACTGTGTCAGAAGTGACTCATTGAGAGAGACACCTCCACCCACAGCAGGTTCCCTCGGAGGCGGTGGTGTGGAACCCGGCGGAGCTGCCATGGCCGATCCTGTCGTATCTGGTATTGATGATGATTCCGGTGCCTGTTGTGCATGGGTATGCACGGCAGAACTCGGAGTGCCACCCAATTCCCCTATCAAATTTCGCTTCCAACCATCTGAAGTCATCCTCACGCCTTAGCTCGATCGCGATTCCCACAGACGGCGCCAATTGTTTCTACCCGAAATAGTGAAACACCTGGGTAAGACCTGGGAACCCGCAAGCTTCCGAAACCTACACCACAAACGAAGGTTAGAAAGGACCACCGGTGGTTTTCCGGTGGAAACCTCTCCGATGCTTAAGTTAGTAAGCGATGAGGTGTTTTCCAGAGAAAATAAGAAGGAATGCTTGTAACAACATACCTCTCCCTGCCTCCAGGCTGGGATATTTATAGCTTATCCTAGTGGGGACCCCGGTCGGGATCCCAGGAACACGCGCCGCAAATCACGGGCCGTTTGCGTAACCGATTCTGACAAGTGGTCCCACTTGTCTCCCTATTCAGAGTCTGGAAAACAGGTCTTCCTCCTCTCTTGTCTGGTAGAACGCTCTTCCAGCTCAGGAAGAAAGAAGAGCTGTTTCCCTCATCCCATTTTCCAACAGGCCTAGTCAGACATTCGCCCAAAATAAAAAGCCGCCTTTGTTCTCTTCGTACTTACTCCCATTCCCCCAAATCAGATCTACCCCAAATGAGGTCTGATCTACTGGCTGCCCCATCAATTATAAAAATAAATAAAACAAACAAACAAACCATGATTGCGATCAATTGCTATGCGCAAGTGCCCGGTAGCACGTCTTTAGGGATTTGAAGCTGGATTGCGGCTCAACGTCGTAAATGGCTGGGTTGCAGCTCATCAAAAGGTTGCCGGACTACGGCTAACATGGGTCGGATTGTGACCTCGATCGACAAAAATGAAATTCATAAAAATTAGATGGCAGATGCTACTAGCGGTAAGCTCATTGTTATCCTTGGTTGCTGCGGCTAGCGGTAGGTCAGCGGTTGATCGTCATTGTTAACGCCTTGAGTGGAACTAGCAGTAAGGCCTTGCGGTAGCGAGCTACCTCTATATAATCGTTAGTTTTCCAGAATAAGCGATTTATCGTATTTTCTGCACATCAACACACACATAAACGTACCGTGGCAATTGACATAATATAGAAAGACAGAAATAAAATAAAATAAAGAAAAGAAAATGAAAACTAACTAACGCTTGGGTTGCCTCCCAAGAAGCGCTTGTTTAACATCGAAAGCTCGATGCAAGTTGCTTGATAAATCTCTAGCTCGTGGTGGGTCCACGAACTCCTTCTTGCTTCTATCTCGACTCTTCGTGTATTTCTCGTAATAAGGTTAAAGTCGATGCTTGTGGACTTGGAATCTCATCTTTGTATTCTCATTGTAAATAGAGGCTACTCCATACTCATCCATCTCCTTTATTGAATACGGTCCACTCCATGCGACTTTATAATTGGTTGGATCAAACTTATGATCGAAAACATATAACTCTAATTGACCAACCTGGAACCTCAAATCATCTAACTTCTTATCAAAAACCTCATTCGACTTCTTCTTTGTCGTCGTCCAATCCTTGCTATATGCCTTTCCCTTATTCCTTGTACGTTTAAAATTCTTGTGGGGGTCGAGGGAAATACTTCTCGAACGATTATGCGGTGGCTTCATCTCTTCTCTTGGCTCAAACTTCAAATGATCTCGTTGTGGTCTCAACTCCACTTTTGGCTCATTTTTAGGCACGTTAAATTTCATGGGCACTCCATCAGTGAATCCATCCACAATATCACATAACTCAATTTCCAGCAAATCCATCAAATGCTCCCCGCTCAAGTGTTCCTTGCCATCCTCATTATCAAACTTGTGAATCGTGCCAATGCTCAGGAGTTCATTCACGCAAGAATCTACTAAACCAATAGTAGAAAATTCGTCCTTTATAAATGGTGCAGGAGTCTTGTGAATATCTTGAAGTGAAAACGTCGCCGTTTTGCCTAAGACAGACATAGTCATCCTCCCTTTGTTTACGTCGATCACCGTGCGTGTTGTAGACATGAATGGATGTCCTAACAAAATGGTGTGTTATCGATTCTCGCTTTGTACGTTACCAACGTCCATAATGACAAAATCCACCAGCACAACTAGCTTGTCTACTTGTACTAAGACATCGTCCACAATCCCAAGGGTAGCCTTATCGTTCTATCCGCCAATTGTAACCTCATCGTGGTCGGCTTCAGCAGTCCTAGGTCAAACTCCTTGTAAATTGAGTGGGGCATCAAATTTATGCTAGCTCCAAGGTCGAGCATCCCCCTTGCCGTTTGTCCATTCCCGAGAGAAATAGTTATGCAAAAACTCCCAGGATCCTTCTCTTTGGGTGGCAATGGTTTCTTAAATATAGCACCAACTTCTCTTGTCAAGGCCTCGTGTTGATTTGCAGCCAAACGCCTTTCCCTTGATGCTAGCTCCTTGAAAAACTTCACAAACGTTGGCATTGTCTTTATCACCTCTAGCAGGGGGAGGTTAATATTAATATTCTTCAATAAATTGTATAGGTCCACGAATTTTTTATATTCCTTGGCCGGGCGTAGGCGACTTGGTAAGGGAACATGATCATAAATAGTCAACTTCTTTGGTGGTGCATTTAAGGAATCAACGGGGTCTTCAGTTGCTGTCGAATTCTTTCTCTTCAACGGCCCCGAAATATTTGGTTTTGAAGATTTATGCATTAGATCGGCCGACTTGGTTGTATCTACTTGTGGTTGGGTCTCGGCTTCTTCCTTGTCGTTCTCATTTTCTAGCTCTATGCCGTTATCTACCTCTTTCCCACTTCTCAGGACATGAATAGTTGAGGCTTGCTCCGTTTTACTCGGAAGCCTATTTTTGTCGTTCAATATCGTCACCATGGTTGCTGACAGTTGCCCTATCATCATATCTGAATGCCTCTGCCCTTGTTGTATAGTCTTAACAAGTTTATCAATCCTTGACTCAACCTTATTTACTTGCGAAACCAATTGGGCGAGTCCCACTTGGTTGCTAATTGTTTCAGCCACTTGATATTGCTGCCAAACCAATAACTGATCATCTATTTGAACTTTAGTAGGTATCTGCCCTTGCGTATGGAAATTATTCTTAGGTCATGGCAATGGAGCTTGCGCATGTGGTGATGGATATTGTGCGTTGAATCTCTTAGCGTGTTGCTGCCCATGATTAGAAAAATTCTGGAGGGCGTTAACTTCTTCGGGGATGGACATCTCATTAACCTTTAATATACGAGGCCGAGAGTTGGTTTGTCTAGATTTTTCGCTCTGTTTCCCCGGCAACGGCGCCAAATTTTTGATCCAAACTTTTGCGCACCCCTTTAAAGATATTTAATTTAAAAACACATAAGTTTGCTCGCAAGAGTACGAGGAACTTTTAGGGTGGTGAGTTTGACTCAAGTCGATTCTCTCGAGGACAACTGTTCGGTCTCTAGATGTTTTTCTCAATTCACGAACTATTATAAAATACATGTACATCTGGGTTTTTTGAAGATTTTGAATTGATCATTATAAACTAAAGCAATATTAAAACTAAGACTAATTAAACTAATTATTTAAAACTAGATTATCAACTACGAGCAATAATTAAACTACCAATAAAATGCAACGATGATTTAAACCTAATTAACAAATCTAAGAACAGGAAATTAAATCAAATTGCATAAATAAACTAGATTAATCCAATATCCAAGCATGAAATAGTTAAACTAATTAAACTAGTTCTAGAATTAACTAAGAATTTAACTACGAAATTAACTAGGAAATTAAATACGAAAGCAATAAAGAGTTTAGAAAACTTATTGAATCTAATCAAAGCGATGAAAATCTCCAGCTATTCTGTAGTTAAACGTTGATCTTGGGTGAAGATTGAATCCCGAACGTGAAATTGAATCCTCGGACTCGTCGTTCTTCGATCCTTGATCTAGGTCTTCAAGACTTGTTATAAGATGTGGAAATATGTTTATTCTAAGCCCAAATACCCTAGGATGACGTGTGTGTTTCAAAAATCCAAAATATGAAGGGTATTTATAGATATTGCATGTCTTGGCGCACAAGAAACCCTAAAAATGCATTTCTGGGCAGCCACGTCGACGTCGCATCGACCGACGCGAGCAGGGGCTCAGCGTCGACGCGTCTGGAGTGCTTGCGTCGACTAGGCAGCGGCGTCTCTCGACGCACCTAGGATCATTGCTTTATCCATTTATGCTTTCAATTTTTGCTTATTTGCATTATTTTGGATTTTATGCATAGTTGTACCTTGTGCTTGAATGCTTGTACTTGGTGAAACATTGCATTTTCTTGCTTATTTTCATTACTTTCTTGCATTTTCAATTAAGGCATACGACCGAGGCATCCGACCAACTTTAGATTTCATTTCTTATCTTGGTTTAGTTAGTTTAAATGCCTTATTTTTATTTTCCAAGCTTGAAACACATTGAAACTCATAATTGAGTCGATTTTCGATAATACCAAGCCATGAACCCGTTGATATACTTTCAACACCACTAAAACTCTTCTAATAATCGACGCTTCAGAGAATTCTGAAGACTTGGCGTCGGTGTAGCGTCGATCATCGCGGGCATGGGTCGCGTCGACGTAGCGTCGACGCCTGCATCGACCAATGCAGGTTCGCTGCACGTCTCATTCTCTCGATCTTTCTGCTACTCTTTCATCGGAAAGCTCGTTCTCAACTCTCGAACATCAAACTTCATACATTTATGCATTGCACTCTTCTGGTTGCTTAGCTGTAAGGTGAAAAACAACGAATAATCACCTATTCTCATCGATTATGATAAAAATACTATAAAATAAGCTAGAAATATAAAAATACGGAATTAAGTTAAAACTATCCAACTTATACCAAAAACAAATAGAAAAAAGAACTAAAAAACTAATAAAAATAAGGACAAGTCTACGCTAATTAGTCACCCATCCGAACTCTACTCCAGGCTAAGCACGCTTAACTTTGGAGTTTCGATGAGAGGGCTTTCATAAAAGAAGATGCACCTTGTTGGTATGAGTTTACCAATAAAATCTATTGAGCTTTCCTAGGTAGTCTCAATTTGGGGTGTTACAATCTACCCCCCTTAAACTCGCGACGTCCTCATCACGATTAAGACATCTCAGGATTCTTTCCAGGCATTGGGGTTCTAGAGGTGGCTCCTACGGACACAACAGTTGTAACCGTAGGCTATCCCGATCCTAGGCTCCCTCTACTGGGGCTTTCTCCCTCACAGTCTTTCAAAACGCCTTACAACCTTGTCCCGCATAACACTTAGTTCCCGATTTTTCGGCTGGAAAACTGCTTTGATACCATTTCAAACGCCCCAGGATCGCCCTCCAGACTTGATGGTTAGTCCCACTGTATCAACATGAGTATTATTTCCCGATTTTCCGGTTGGAAAACGGCTCTGATAACATTTCAAACGCCCCAGGATCGCCCTCCAGACTTGATGGTTAGTCCCACTGTATCAACATGAGTATTTTTATAGCGCGCTTTCCCCTCACTCGCGTGCACCCAGAGGGTCACCCATCCCAACTCTACTCCAGGCTAAGCACGCTTAACTTTGAGTTTCGATGAGAGGGCTTCCAGAAAAGAAGATGCACCTTGTTGGTATGAGTTTACCAATCATATCTATTGAGCTTTCCTAGGTAGTCTCATAATTTGGGGTGTTACAATCTACCCCCCCCCCCCCCCCTTAAACTCGCAACGTCCTTGTTACGATTAAGCCATCTCAGGATCCGTTGCCAGGCGTTGGGATTCTAGAGGTGGCTCCTACGGGCACAAGAGTTGTAACCGTAGGCTATCCCGATCTTGGGCTCCCTCTACTGGGGCCTTCTCCCTCACGGGCTTTCCAAACTCCTTACAACCTTGTCCCGCATAGCACTTAGTTCCCAATTTTCCCGCTGGCAAATGGCTCTGATACCATTTAAAACGCCCCAGGATCATCGTCCAGTCCTGACGGTTAGTCTAACAGTACCAACATGAGTCTTTTCTAGCGTGCTTTTTCCTCACTCGCGCGCACCCTGAGAGACTTCCCAGGGGGTCACTCATCCCAACTCTACTCCAGGCTAAGCAAGCTTAACTTTGGAGTTTCGATGAGAGGGCTTCCAGAAAAGAAGATTCACCTTTTTGGTATGAGTTTACCAATCAAATCTATTGAGCTTTCCTAGGTAGTCTCATAATTTGGGGTGTTACAAATATACCTAGATATAATACCAACATATTAAGATAAAATATTTCCAAATGACCTACTTGGCATGAACTTGAGAAAGATACAATTCTTCCAGAAGTTAGTAAATAAACAATACATGACATAACAAAGGATGCACCAAAATACGACAAAAAATAAAATACAATCCTCAAAGTGAATATACAATTTGAAAAACCCTTAAAGGAACACTAGCTTTTCAAAAAGATCACACATTAAGGAATAGTAAGAATTTAGCAAGAGATTAATAACATGATAACTCTAGATTCCACCTGCTTTTGTTTTAAAACAACAGGACAGGCATTGGAATAATAACCATTAAGTGAAGAAACAGTAACGGAAATGATTCGAAACAACTTTGTAAGAGGTGGATGTGGATCGGGACGCAATTCTCGAAGGGGGAGAGGAAATGGGCAATTTACGGTCCGTTGTCTACTTGTCTACTCTGGCGATTAGCATCCCTTCGTTTAAAAATAAAAACTCGCTCCCTAAAAAAAATATAAAAATAGTGATTGGTTATTCTTTTATTTTTTTTTATAATATGAAATGTGGTATTTGAATATCCCTTTGTTTTAATAGAGAACAGTGAGAATTTTCTTTTTAGGGAGATATATTTTTTTCTTTTGGTGAGAAAGTGATTAAATATGATTTGTTTATATTTCAACTAGTCAATGAATATAAAACTATTTGGTATAAAAAATTTCAAATGGGTTCACAAGGTAGGAAGTTAATAATGGTGAGAGACGAAAGAGAAGGAATAAAATAAAGTTTTTGTGTGGTGAAAAGTTAATAGTGGTGGAGAGATGAGAGAGAGGGAATAAATCAGAGATTAATATAAGAAAATCTTTTAGGGAAAAAATGTATTATATTTTCTTAATTATAAATATTCTCTTGTTTGCCATTTTTTTTTTCTACTTGAGGGATTCTTTTTAATCCAATCGTTACGTAATGTTTTTAGCGGGCTCTATTGACCGACTTTATAATATTCATAAATATGAATGCCTTTAAATATTAAAGAATCTCAACCCAATTGGTTGGGCTCAGAAGGTCGTCTTGGTTTCTAAGTTCGCCTTAAATGCTCAGAAACGGTTGTCTGAGTAGGAAAATATTGTATATGGGCCAAAATTGAGCAAATATACCTAGAGATAATACCAACAGATTGAGATAAAACATTTCCAAATGACCTTCTTGACATGAACTTGAGAAATATACAATTCTTCCAGAAGCTAGTAAATAAATAATACATGAAATAACTAGGGATGCACTAAAATATGACAAGAAATAAAATACAATCCTCAAAGTGAATGTACATATTTTTCTTACCGTTTTTGTATCACGTTGCGTGTGTTTTGCTTGCTTTTAGGTGTTTTAGGAGTCGAGTTGGCCGTTTCTCATTATTTCTAGGTTTTCGTAGTTTTTTGTACGTGTTTTATTAGTTTTCTTAGTTTCTTTTCACTCTTTCGTTTTTCTTGGCTGTAGGACGTCCAAGCGGGGCCCGCGCTCATTTGGGATCATTTTCACTCGACTTGGGAATGGACGGACAAGCAAGGAAGCGCAACGAACGAGGCTCGATAAACTGGTGGACGTAGAAAGAACGAGAAACCGAGCCGGTGCAGCAATCCAGTTGACCAACTGGAAGTGCAGTCGATCGATTGCCTTTCTAGTCGATCGACTGAAAATCGACTGAATTCCAGGGACTTTTGGCCGTTTTGACAGCGCAGTCGATCGACTGCCGACATGACCGATCGATTGCCAGTCGATCGACTCCTTTACAGTCGATCAACTGAAAAGCAGATTTTTCGCCACTCTTGGACGAATTTGCCCCTTTGTGAAGGATAAAGAACCAGAGACGTCATTTCATTTAACAACTTGCAGCAAGGGTCTGGTTCAGGCTTCTTGCTCCCAAAAACTCCTTTTCATATTTTCTTTTTCCATTTATATGTATTAATTCCTAGTAATTAGTAATAGCTTAGTTAAGTGTTAATCTTTATTAGCTAGTTGTTGAAGCCTATATCCTTCAAGTTGTAATTTCCATTGTTAAGCTTTCAAGCTCTCCTCTTCAAGATTTTTGTGGAAACTTATGTTTGGTACTATCTTTCTATTAATATAGTTTTATTTTCATGTTATTTCTTTTGATCTTATGTTGAAGCTTGGATCATAGTTTAGTTGCTATTTTGGTTATCAAAACTTCCATTTTTATTTTTAGCTTTCTGGCTTTTGAACTTATGCTTTTAAGTTGTTAAGTTGTTTAGATCAATTTCTAAGTTTCTAGAAGTTTTATAAATCTTCCCTTTTCAAAACTTTGATCTTTGTTAAATTAATGTTGACTTTTTCAAATAAGCATGACTTTAATTTTCCCTCCATTTTCCTTAATTTAAATTATAAGCTTTCTTAGTTAACTAGTTTAGATTAATCATTTTTAAATAAGCTTTAATTTCCTTTTCGTATTTTAATGTTTTCAAAACTTCTATTTCAATTAAAGTTTAGTTATAAAAACCGAACGAAGCCCGTTTCTTCAACGAAAAGAGACCTGAGTTCGTCCGATTTTCAGAAGTGATTTCCAGCAAGTTTAGCTTAATAATAAGTTCTCTAAACCTTAGTTATTTATTAGTTTAATTTTAGTTTTAGAATTTAATTGTTTTCATTTAAGTTTCGAATCGTTTAGTTATTTTGATCGTTTGAACTATTAAATCGCTGAAGTTTGGACTTGAGATTTTTAGTTTTATTATTAATATAGTTGCTGCGTTTATTCTCTTGTTCATGCTTGGTGGTGATTTGTTCATGCTTAGTTTAATAATTGCTTTAGTTTTGATAATTAATTGATAATTTAGTTTATGCTATGTTTTTTTTGCTTGAGAAGTTTGGATTTGATCTTGTTCTTGAGAAATCACATGCTTAGTTTAATTC
>BMAC01000071.1:2114593-2126878 GCA_014905375.1 Phtheirospermum japonicum
GTAGGGCGGTGAGTTCTTCCCGAGTCGTGTCTCTCGAGGATGGATGTTCTCGGCTTATCGGTTTCTTATTTGCTCTTATCGTCGGTTGAAACTAAACTTATCTAAACTAGGAAAGCGATAGTCATTGATTTGGAACGGAAAATCGTCGTTTTGTCGCTCGGGACGTCGTTCTTCGTCGTAGATCTTGAAAACTTATCCTAAGTTGCTGAATTTCGGATTCCCAACCCTAGGATTGTTGTTTTTAGGGTTAGCACACGCATACACAGACCTAGATACCCGAAATTCGGATTAAGAAGGGTATTTATAGGTTTTTTCCGCGAACTAGGCCAAAAAATCTGTTTCTGGGCTTCCTGGGCCCGCTAACGGTTGGTTGCTAACGGTTGGTGCAACCGTTAGTAGCAACCGTTAGGTGTATATTTTTTTTTTGCATTTCTGGACGACGACAACGGTTGTAAGGAAAACCGTTCTGGAAAGTTACCGTTAGCTCTGAATTCAGAATTCTAACTTTTAGTATCGGTTCTCAGTAACCGTTAAGGTTAGCGGTAACAGCTAACGGTTGGAGTGTAACCGTTAGCCTCAATCGACACCGGTTCCGGCAGAATAACCCTTCTAAAAAGTCTGTCAGCTTCAATTCTTGCTACTTCTTCACCGGAAAGCTCGATCTTTGAATCTCGATCATCATAATTCATCTCTAAAATGCTGAACTCTTCCGGTTACTTAGTTATAAAGTGAAAAAAAATCATAAATAATCACTTATTTGCATTAATCTAGATCAAAAAGCGGTAAAATAAGTTGGAAGTCTAAATATATGAAATTAAGCTAAATCTATCCAACTTATACCAAAAATAAATAGAAAAACGAACTAAAAAGCTAATAAAAATAAGGACAAATCTACTCTAATCAATGACCTGGACTTCATCTCAGTCGAGAAGTCAAAGAGAAAGAAAAAGAAGCAAGAACACAAACCAGTTTAGGATTATTTTTATTGCAGAATTGTATTTTATTTGTGTTTCAACGTGTATTCTGATGTAATGACCTCTATTGGGGGTTGTTTGCTGCCACATTCTAGCTTTCTAGGGGCATGAGATAGGTTAGGAGCGCTTGTTCCGTCTGGATGGGTTTTCCCATTTGGATGCCTATTGAAGCTATTTAGGATTCGGTTTGTCTCTGACTCTTGTAAACCACTTTGGTGGTCTTGCCCGCATACTTTTGTATGTTCAATTTTTGATCAATGAAATTATTTAAATTTTGATGTCCTGTCGTCATAATTCTTGTTCTGTTCATGGAACTTGAGGCAATACTCATATACACGTTTCGATTTAGCAACGCATACTTCATAAACCATGTTATACTAATTGTATTGAGTCCTAAATTATTTGTCGGCTAATCATTATTTCAAGTGATATGTGTCATGCTCTGCTAGATCCAACAATGATATGTCGATTTCTGGTGCATCCCGATTTGAAAATTTTCTTTGTTCGGACTTCATGGAGGCCTGGGTGGGCTACAGAGAATGGAACACTTACATGGGAGAGACTAATTAGTAATGTCATTAAATTACTAAGATGTATTAGTCCAATTTTAATATTCATTAATCTCTCTCTCTCTCTTTCTCACTATATATATATATATATATGTGTGTGTGTGTGTGTGTGTGTGTGTGTGTAGGGAGTGGATCCAATGGGTCCAAGTCTTAAAATAGATCTGTATGGCCAACTCAGAGCCCTGGATTATTAAGATCACGTGTTTATGATTAATATATGTAATTAGTGTGTTGTTGCAAAAATGTTAGATTACAAGGGTAATAGCGGAAATAACCTTGAAAACTAAAATAATACCACGCTTTTGTTCTCTCTCAAAATCATCAAGATCTGTCCTGAAATATCTCCATTTCTTGTTCATTCCTCATTCTCCATTTGTGGTTGCACAGTAGAAGATTGTGAAACCAATTTTGAAGAGAAGAAGAAACTCGCTCGACGTGGTTGCATAAACAGAAGACAATTACGCCTTGATGGAATATGGTGGGTCTTGTTACTGCTGTTCTGTATTCCTGGAGTTCGGTCATTCATTTTCTGTTATGATGTAGATCTTCAGCATGCTTTGGAAAAACCATGCTTATGTACTTGGTCTTTGAATCATCTTTTCTCGATTTTGTCTGCATATTTAACACGCTGTTATAGTTTTCATCTTTACACTCACATGCATTTTTACATATATGTTCATGCATATTTACAACGACGTCTATGTTCATTCTTTGCATCTAATAGAGGTCGCATGCATGTATACATATTTCTTCGTGCATATCTGTAACATTAGGCGCACAATTACAAGGGCGCTTATGATAATTGAAAAAATATGGCGCGAACATGATAGAATTAGCATGAATACTTCTTGGTTTTTCTGTGCATATATATAACACCATTTATTCAAAATGAAAATAGTTTGATGGATGTTCTTGTTTTGGTAGATGTATTTAATTTTGTTAGAAGATTTTTTTATGAGTTTTTATTTATCGAAAATCTGGTGCATAATCTGTAGCCTTCTAATGCATGGTTATTAGATTACTTATGTATGTGTACGACAACGTTGCAGCTTGAATGAAATTATATTTATTAAATATGAAGAGAACCTAATGCGTAGTTGTTAGAGTTTGCATGCAGACTTAATAGGTGTTACGTGCATATTTAATTCATATTCCATGCAACACAATGTCGTTTATGATTAATGAAGATATCTTGTCGTTAATTTGATAGAAATTGCAGCATAGCAGAAGATTGATATAAGAGTGAATTGTTTGATTCCCTCCAAAATAGCTTTTTACGAAGAGGATTGTTCACTTTTCCACTGTTTATTTTTAAACTTAAATTTTATCATAACATTGTTGACTTTCAACTTTGTTTCAAAAATTAAAATTAAAAAAATCAGGCGTGTGTTTTAAAGTTCATATTTTGAAATTCTCAGATTTTGGAATTTTTCACCGCTTAGATTTCGAGAATTTTCACTAGTGTTATGTATCAGATATTGAATATTTTCATAGTTCGGATTTCAAGACTTTAACATTGTTATATATCCAGTAATTAGGTAATAAAATCGATTCCGGATCATCTCAATTGTGGAAGAGTCTACAATATGTAAGACATTAATAAATGATAGCTATCAAGATTTTGGAAGAATATTATGTTAGAATATATTTTAGTTAAATTAAAATAGTATTTTTAGTGTTTTGAAGTAAAATAAATTATAAGAAATATTAAATAAAGTAAGTATAAAAATAAAATAAATTATAGACCTCAAATAAATAAAATAAAATGGACATATAAATAAAATATAGGGAAAATTGCAATTTCTGTCCTGTAACTTTGACTCATTTTAATTTTTATCCTCTAAATATAGGTAGTTCGAAAATTGTCTTGTAACTTTAAACAAATTCGCGTTTTATATCCCCGACCTGTCGGAATATTTTAAAATTGCCGGAAATGCACACGTGGCCCTCGCGTGGCACCAATTCTGCGCTGACTTGGCATTATATTTACACATGGCGACATTTAATAAAAAAAATCAAAAAACTATTAGAAAAGAACGGGTTACAAAACGCAGACAGATTGACAAAAAGGAAAAAGGGGGGAAATCCCATAGGGGAAGAACCCTAATTTTTCAGATCTCCAATTTTTTGAGATTGGGTCATAATGTCGGAAGCTTCACATACCAACGGGTATATGGAATGTTATTGCGGCGGAGCTGCTGTTATTCGTGCGTCTAAGACCTCTGCAAATCTGGGCAGAAAATCCCAAGGGTGTCTAAAGTATGAGGTACGTGTGTTTCTTCAATTTTATCGGGCAGATTTTACTTCCTCACATTAGATTCTAAAAATGCAGAATCTTTTGTGGTCTCATAAAGGAGGGTGTAACTTCTTCTCTTGGGTTGATGATCCAGTAGCCGAATTCACGAAGGACATTATCCCTGGACTAATAAGAAAGTCCAATGCACTAGAAGAGGAGAACATAAAACTGAAAGAGGAAAAGAAGAAGCTGAAAAAGGAGAATGAGAAGCTACATGCTGAGAATAAAAAAATAAAAGTTGATTACAAGACATTGGAAACTGATAACAGTAGAAGACTATTAAAAATCTATATTCTGATCACGATTGTCAGCTTCTTATGGTGGTTTTACTAGAAAAGTAATGGAGGTGAAGAAGCTGAAGCGAATGGCTCATTCAAGATGATAAATTGATAGTTTCAGCTTGTAATATGTTGTGTTGGATGTGCTATGTAAGGTGGTGTTTCTTTGTAATATGTTGTGTTAGATGATGCTATGTATGTTGGTGTTTCTTAGTAATATGTTGTGTTGGATGATGCTATATTGGTGTTATTTGTTATATGTTTTGTTGGATTATGGTGTGTAATATGTTGTGTTGGATGTGCTGTGTATGGTGGTGTTTATTGCAATATTTGAAGGGGATATTTTGTGATTATTAAAACTAGGAGGGGTTTTTTATAATTTTTTTCTGGGTTTTTTGGGGATTTTTTTGTAACTAAGACAAACCTCATGGGTGGCATTTGTAATTAATCCATTTTAGTATGTCTCTAAGAAAAAATGCAACAAAAATATTAAAACTTTGAATGGGTTGTTTTGTGATTATTAAAACCTAGGAGGGGTTTTTTATAATTTTTTCTGGGTTTTTGTGGATTTTTTTGTAACTAAGATAAACCTCAAGGGTGGCATTTTTAATTAATCCATTTTAGTATGTCTCTAAGAAAAAATACAACAAAATCATTTTGTAAATATTAAAACTTTGAATGGTTGTGATTATTAAAATCTAGCAGGGTTTTTTTTGTAATTTTTTTTGGGTTTTTTTGTAACTAAGACAAACCTCAAGGGTGGCATTTGTAATTAATCCATTGTAGTATGTCTCTGCCAAATTCACAGTAAGTTCAAAATTCAAAAAAAAAAAGTGTACAGAACATGAGGGAATTACCACCATCTATATTAAAAGGGAATTACCATCATCATCAACATGAGTGTTCAAAAACAACACCATCAACAAAAGATAAATACCAAAAGTGGGGTGTTCAATGTCATTAATCCAATATCTATTTAAACAACCCCATCATCAAAAGGGAATTACCAAAAGCAAAGTATTCCATAATTACTAAACATGAGCTTAAACAAATAAATTCATAGCCTAATAAAATCTACTTATTCTTTCCAAAGTTTTTCCTTCTTGATCTTCTAGGTTCCAAGTTGAGGTTGATTGTATTTGAAGGTTGTTGAGAACTCCCCATTAAAAGCTGTTAATATGTCTTGGGACCTGCTGTCATTAGCACTTGTTGAGGAGGAATTGGCACTTCTTGGGTTACTTGACTTGCAATCACATCCTCATCACCTGGTGCCAAATTTGTTGGGCATGGGGGTTGCATTACACCTGTCACCTGCAAGTTAAAACCAATATCAAAATCTTTGGAGAGTTAGAGAAAATTTGACAAGTACTAAATACATTGAAAAAAGCTGGTTTACCTCTGGATTGTTTCTAGAAGACTGGGATGGAGTGTTTTTCTTCTTCCTTTTAACCTACAAAAAGGATAGAATTTTAGTTATTTATGTAGATAGAACATGCAAACAAATACCTATAAAATGTAATCTAATCACTTACTATGGTGCTGTTCCATTTAGGCAGTGCATCTTTCTTGCTTGGAGGCAGTGCATCTTTCTTGCTTGGACATGACCTTGCATTGTGTCCCTCTGTGCCACAGACACCACACTTGATTGTTTTTTGTTGCCTTTTCACTTTATTTGAGGGCTTTTTATGTGCTACTTCATCAGCCTCCCTTCTTCTTGCCTTTTTGGGCCTGCCAATACCTCTCCCAAAATTGAGATGAAGTGGTGCAATGAAATTGGTTTGGTTCCACAACATTTGACCACTTATACCTAGTATGGCAGGTTTATAGATCTTTTTGTACAACTCAACACTATAACAAGGGTGAACAAAATCAGCAAGATTACACCTTTGGTCAACAATAGCACTACAAGCATGTTTGCAAGGGATGCCACTCAAACCCTACAACTGCATTCCCTTTTTCCCAAGTCAACTGTAAACTGACCCCCATCATAACAATCAATTTGATAATGCTTATCATCACATTTTATGGCCATGCAGTCAGCCACTTTTGAAACATGTTGCTGGAGTATTTTGCTGATCTTAGGACATAATGGTCCTTTTCCATTTCATCTCTGCCCTATCCCTGTTTTTTTGTAACCTCCTCACAAGGTACATTCTTACCCATTCAAGCATTGTTAGGATAGGCTTTTCTCTGGCTTTCAAAATAGAGCTATTAAAACTCTCACACAAATTATTTAATAACATGTCACAAGTTGGTTTCTCATTAAAGTGTGAATTAGACCAGTGTATTGGATTCTTATCATTAAACCAATCAGCAGCATGTTCATTCAAGTCCCTAATTTGTTTCATTCTATAATTAAACTCACCAACTCCGGTTGCTTGAGCTGCAGCCCATAAGGCATTTTTAAAGGGTGCCCCCTAAAACCAGTAGTTGTAAAGTTGTTATGGAGGTGTCTCACACAAAATCTATGGCTGGAGCCTGGAAAAACACTCTCCATGGCCTGCACCAACCCTTTCTGCTTATCACTGATAAATGTGAAGGCACTGTCATCTTCAATATTGAGATCCCTCTTCAAGCACAAAAGAAACCACTCCCATGTCTCCCTTGTTTCTCTACCAACCACACAATAAGCTATGGGGTAAAGATTGTTGTTGGGATCCACTCCCACTGCAGTTAATAGTATACCCCAATTAATGACAACCATCAACCCCAATTATTGGTCTACAACCACTTCTGAATCCTTCCTTTAAAGCAGCAAAGCACACATAAAATACCCTAAACCTAGTTAACCCATCATCTAAATCAGTATCAACAATAATTGTGGAACCAGGATTTGTTTGTCTAAGTTGTTCTGCATAGTCCCACAACTTTTCATACTGTGAATCAGGGTTACCTTTCAATAATTCAATGGCAAGTTTTTTGGCTCTGTAGGCCTGATCCTTACTCACACTCACATTCATATCACGTATCACATCATACCTAAAACCCTTACCCTTTCTATCTGGATCAGACTGGAACATGTGTAGGTACTTCTCACTGATCCACTTGGGTTTTACATTGCTAACATAAAAGGTTTCAGGACAAGAGTGCTTTGGATTGTACTGTGTGAGTTTAAATGCACATTGATCTAGAATTTTTAAAGCATTCATTTTCCACCCACATTTTTCACCCTCACCATTTTCACCCTCACACCTAACATAAACTCTGATGTTATCAATCTTAGTGAACTTAATAGATCTTTTGGTCTTAATTACATGAGACTGAACAGCCTTCTTAAATTCTTGCCTAGTTCCAAACACCATTTTTAGAGAAAGAGTGGGATCAAATATAGTGGCATGATTGAACACAACTTCCCTACCCTCCCCATCAGAAATATGTTCATCAAAATCTATCCCAGTTTGAACCACATCTTCCTCCCCATTATCTGACTCCTCATCACTTTCAGTATAATTGACTATTTGATCACAATTCTCTTCTAACATTGCATCATCATCCACATCACTACTGGCACTCTCCATCTCATAGTCACTATCAAACAACCTATCATCATCAATATCCCTATCCCCTGCATCTATGTCATCAGCCCCTACATGACTCTCATTAATATCCTCCAACCCCTGATCTAAATCCTGAGGTGTCAACCCTTGGTCTCTAATGGCCTGTACATCAAACCAACCACCCTCATCATACTTGGTAGAATAAACAAACGGGTGTTCATTTTCTATATATACTTCTAATTCCCTAACAAACTTATGAGTTAAAGACCATATTCTAATATCATCATCATCACCCAACAACTTGAAACCCGTGCCTAACTTGATGTAGTAAATCCTATCCCCAACAACACCTAACATATCACTAAGTAACTGCAAATATGCATGACCCATGTCCTTAGCTTCTATCCAATCAAATATAATTTTCTCACCCCCCAAATACTGTGCGATTGGAGAATTTACAAATTTCCCTCCACAGAATAATAAAACATTAATATAGTCACTGTTTTTGTCTATGGAACCAAGACCAATAAAAAAATATATGAAAAAAGAAAGGAAAAAAAAGGAAAAAAGACAAAAAAAAATGTCAAAAGTCAGTGAGTGCACATGGGAAGCAAAGACATGTGAATATAGCATAACAAAACACCCATAAGATTACAAAATCAAGTGAATATATGATTTATTTAGAGAACTCACCGTACGAAGGGGGACCATTGTCCCTACTACTCTTCTCTCGAACAAACACCTTCTCTGGTAGCATCACTGTCGAATCTTCTAAATTTTTTATAATTGTGGAAACTTTTAAGGTAAATCGATGGTAGGGCCAAGAATCTTTCAGAAAAATTTCTGAAACTAGGGTTTAGGATATGAAAGATTTATGCATTCTTTTCCCCCTTTTCTAACCTAACCCGTTCTTTTCTAATAGTTTTTTGATTTTTTTTTATTAAATGTCGCCATGTGTAAATATAATGCCAAGTCAGCGCAGAATTGGTGCCACGCGAGGGCCACGTGTTCATTTCTGGCAATTTTAAAATATTCCGACAGGTCGGGGATATAAAACGCGAACTTTTTTAAAGTTACAGGACAATTTTCGAACTGCCTATATTTAGAGGACAAAAATTAAAATGAGTCAAAGTTACAGGACAGAAATTGCAATTTTCCCTAAAATATATTATAGACCCCAAAGTTAGTAAATTTACAAAAAATAAGAAAAAAATATCGGATATAAATAAAATCCTATTCCTTTGCGTAATTAAAAACTCTAAATAAAAAAAAAGGTATTTTGAATATCAAGTTAATAAAAGAAAACTTAATTAACAAAATCCAGTTTCGTTGTACAATTACAAACTCCAAAATAGAGAAAATACATAAAATCCATTTTTTTTAAATATTATTGCAAATGAAAAAAAAATAATTAAGGAAATTAGATATTATTTTCCTAAATAAAGAGTTTTAATATAGAGAAAATACATCAGATCAGATTCTTCTAATACAACTAAGTAATAAAAAATCCTGGAGTTAAATAAAATCTGATCTCCTTGCATAAATGAGAGAATATGCAGATATTATACGAAATCTAATTTTTTGGGTTATCACACTACCAAAACTCAAATTGATAAGGTTTTTACTAATTCTCCCTACAAATAAAAGTACTTATTATTTTAAATTTTTTTTTGCTGATTTCACAATTAAACTTTCTTGAAATCATACGAATATGTGTTTGTCTTTTCTCAATTTTCAAAACATGGGCCGCCAAAATCTTTGGTCAAATGCCTCCACTATTTGGACTCATAAAGTACGTCGATCGGACGAACAAAAAAGCTCTAGAGTTTAGGGTTGTTCATTTTGTTTTAGAGCAAGATTCAATGATAAAGACAATAGTTAAGTGATGGAGATTACATTTCATGATGATGCATCATCGTCATCATCATCATCTTCATCATAAGAAGAAGAAGAAGAACAAGAAGAAGAAGAAGAAGAAGAAGAAGAAGAAGAAGAAGAAGAAGAAGAAGAAGAAACATGTAACTAAAGAGGAAATAACTTTTTTCAATAATAACCTCACTTTTAAAAATAATAATAAACATGTAAATAAAGAGGAAAGTAAATTCTTCAATAATAACCTCACTTTTGTTAATCATAAAATCTGTAAGATATTCCATTATTTTTTATTCTTTTCCTACTCATTCTAATTGTATTCAATATCTCTTCCCCCAATCGCGCTGAACCGAGGACGTTAGTGGGTGGCCACTGGAGGAGCAGCCAGCGGAGAGATGGACTCCCTGGTCTGAGTAGCATACGTCTTGCACTCTTTCTTACAATAGACTACATCACAAATAGGGTCACCTTTACAGTATTTTAAACACTTGAATATGCAACTAATAAGACTATTTGGACTAATCTCATTATTTTCAGCCGCCCATGCAGGAAATAGCAGCGCCATCACCACGAACATGATCGCAAAGACTTGTATCCTTTTCACAGTCATTTTTTAATCAGTAATTGTTTGTTTATATTGGACAATGAATTTATTTCTCAATGCCTAATCGCAAAGGTATATATACACACCGTAATACTTACGGGTACATATTTTCTTTTATTGTTTGTGTAATTGATTTTCACCTAAATATTTGGACTTGACTTATTATTGAGATATTGTAATATTGTGAGAGTTGTTATATGATTATGACAACGTTGTGTCATGAATTACTAAGTTTTTTAGTAATTGGTATATATTGTGTATATCTGTTGCTATTAATTTATAGGATGGAGAACTTTTTCCCTTTAACATTTATTGTTGGGATCTTATGGTGATTGCTAAAACCTCCTTTGTATATTAATAAATAATTCTCTTAACCTAGACTCAATATTTCATTTGCAAAATAGGAAATTCTATTGTTTTTATTTATTTTGTGTCGTCCGAGTTGAATTTGTATTCTTCCCTATTCATATTAGATGTCATTTTAAGACTTTTTTTTAACACTTTTTCCAACTTTATTCCTATTTATTTAAGAAATAAAGATAAATTTATGACATTAAGATAATTATAAGGAAAAGGAGTGAGAGACTAATTAGTAATGTCATTAAATTACTATGATGTATTAGTTTAATTTTTATTCCTTAATCTCTCTCTTTCTTTATATATATATATATATATATATATATATATAATATATATAGCAAAATATTGATATAAGAGTGAATTGTTTGGTTCCCTCCAAATTAGCTTTTACGAAGAGAAATGTTCCCTTTTCCATTGTTTGTTTTTAAATTTAAATGTTATCATAACATTGTTGACTTTCAACTTTGTTTTAAAAATTATAAAATAAAAAAATCAGGCGTGTGTTTTGAAATTCATATTTTGAAATTTTCAGATTTTGGAATTTTTCACCGCTTAGATTTCGAGATTTTTCACTAGTGTTATGTATCAGATATTGAATATTTTCATAGTTCGGATTTCAAGACTTTAACATTGTTATATATCCAAATATTAGGTAATGAAATCGATTCCTGATCATCTAAATTGTGGAAAAGTCTACAATATATAAGACACCAACAAATGATAGCTATCCAAATTTTGGAAAATATTATATTAGAATTTGTTTATATTCTAGTTAAATTAAAATAGTATTTTTAGTGTTTTGAAGTAAAATAAATTATAAGAAATATTAAGATAAAGTAAGTATAAAAATAAAATAAATTATAGATCTTAAATAAAAAAAATAAAATGGACATATAAATAAAATATGTTACAGACCCCAAAGTTAATAAAATTACAAATAATAAGAAAAATAATATCGGATATAAATAAAATCTGATTCCTTTGAGTAATTACAAACTCTAATTAATAAAGAAATATCTGGTATTTTGAATATCAAGTCAATAAAAAAAACTTAATTAACAAAATCCAGTTTCGTTGTACAATTACAAACTCCAAAATAGAGAAAATACATAAAATACATATTTTTAAATAATATTGCAAATAAAAAAAATAGAATTAGGGCAATCAGATATTATTTTGCTAAATAAAGAGTTTTAATATAGAGAAAATACACCAGATCAGATTTTTCTAATACAACTAAATAATAAAAAATCATGGTGTAAAAATTTCTTGCATAAACGAGAGAATATGCGGATATTATACGAAATCTAATTTTTTGGGTTATCACACTACCAAAACTCAAATTGATAAGGTTTCCTACTAATTCTCCCTACAAATAAAAGTACCTATTATTATAATTTTCTTGATGGTTTCACAATTTAACTTTCTTGAACTCATACGAATGTGTATRTGTCTTTTCTAAATTTTCAAAACATGGGCCGCAAAAATCTTTGGTCAAATGCCTCCACTATTTGGACTCATAAAGTACGTCGATCGGACGAACAAAAAAGCTCTAGAGTTTAGGGTTGTTCATTTTATTTTAGAGCAAGATTCAATGATAAAGACGATGGGTAAGGGATGGAGATTACATTTCACGATGATGCATCATCATCATCATCTTCATCATCATCATTGATCGAAGATTTCTCGACGCTCTAGAAATCGTCTCCGCAATAGTACGGAGTTGAATGTAGATGCGGTGAGTTGTCCCGAGTCGTGTCTCTCGAGGATGGATGTGATCGGCCGTCGGGTTTCTTTATCGTTCTTATTGTCGGTTTTGATTAAACTAATTTAAC
>BMAC01000072.1:3613-16938 GCA_014905375.1 Phtheirospermum japonicum
CGAGTTTGCTGTGGCCAACACCACCCCCACCGGTGGCAGTCTTCGGCTACCACCAACAGCAGTCCGACGACTTAGCCCAACCGACACTCAAAAAGTTCCAACAGCATGACCTAAGGTGTGTTTCTATCTTCGATTTTTTAATTCAAATTTCATAATTAGTTGTTGAATTACATAGTTGTTGGTGTGACTTACATTGAATCGATTCAATTTCGCATTGTGTGCTCTATGTCGACTATGAATTTGGGGGTTAGGGTTTTATTCTGCTCGACGCTGGTCCTCCCTATTTCTGCAGCTTTCTTATTTTTTTTCTTTTGTGGATTCTGGTATTGTTGCTTGATGATGATTGATTTGCTTTGACCACACCGAAAAGAGGCTTATGTGTTTTTACAATTCCTGATTTTTTTTTTTACAATTGTGAAAGATTTTTCTGGTTCGTTTTGAATTTGCTTGGCTATGGATTTATGGGTCTCTTCTCAAGTCCCATATTCTCTGCCCTGCCATTTAGCTGTAATAAAATACTTTTTGCAAAACCCCAAATGTAACTGAAATTGATCTGTAAAATATTGAAGAACTTTTAATTTCATTTTATTAATTCCTGGTGTTCTTTTTCTCCATTAGGTATGCTGTCATTTTTTTTCCTTTTAAATTGTTTCATAGACTTATTTTTTTAGATTTTTAGATAACAAGATTGTAAGGTCTCATGCATCAGCAGAAAGTCAGATTGTCAATGTTAAAAGATGAAGGCTCTAGGTCGATTTGAACTGAATTGCAAATGTTGTTTGTGGTGTTAAAATTTATCTGAAATTATACATTAGTTTTCTCAAGTGGAAAAACATTGGACTTTTGAGGTATATAACATTAGTGCATTTGATTTATAACCATAATTTTTGAAAGAATTAAAAATAAATTATAAGACAATTATGAAAAAAATCCAGAAGTTACTGTTCGGTTTTAACTGAAAGTTGCTGTGATTTACATCCATTTGAACTTCAAAAAGTTTTAAAAACCTATGGTTTTGATTAACACCCCTTAAGGCTCGTCTCCTAGAACAGCCTATACGCCTCAATCGCCTTATTCGCCGCACTCAAACCCTCAATCATCGTGTTATAGCATGCCGAATTGGGCGCACCCCTGTTCGCCTTAAACATCTCGAACAGCTTATCGGCCTCAAACATACTCCCAGCCTTCACAGCTGCGTGCAATGATAAACTCATTTTTAAAATTAATTTCTTTAAAATCTTCCAGATAATGAGGTAAATTTTTACTCACAACTTGCTCATAAGCATCATGATCCTAGCATTGGAAAACTTGAAACTCGTCCATTCAAGTACAATGAACCTTCTATAAATAAAGTAAATTCATCATCAGTATTACAAGTTAAGTTTATTTAATATGAAAGTTAATTAAAATGAATTAGTGATTAACACGAGTTTGTCTTGATTTTAGTTAGTATTGTAGTTTGTTTATTTTGTTATTTTTGGTATAAGTTGGATAGATTAAGCTTATTTTCGTATTTTCGTATCTCCATCTTATTTTACCGTGTTTTGATCTTAATTGATGTAAATGGGTAATTATTCTATGGTTTTCCCATACAGCTAAGTAACCGGAGGAGTTCAGCACTTAAATAGATGAAACTTGACGATCGAGGGACAAGATCGAGCTTTCCAGTGAAGAAGTAGCAGAATTATTGAATAACTTATCAATAATACTACTAATAATAATTAGACTTTAATTATTTTAATCATTCCATTTTGTAAATTTGTTGTTACCCATTCTTTATGCAAATGTTTTGCACCTAATTAGTGGAGAATCAGTAGGATATTGATAGCTTGATCTACTCCTTAAATTATGTTGTTAAGTTGTATATATATACTGCCACCAACCAATAATAAACATAAAGCCATTTCACAATCTGTTTCATTATTCTTTTATATGGTATCAAAAACCTTTTAGATCTTGCCCTCTTTCTCTGTCTAATTAAGGACGTCGTTCCTCACCTAATTCTCATTCTTGCCTCCAATGGCAAATGACACCACCTCCTTCATTTCCAACCCCCATGAGCCATCCAAACCCTTTACGTGTATCACTCTTATCAGTGTCACCAAGCTTCTCCCCACCAATTATCTTAATTGGAAACTCCAAGTCGAAACTCTCCTTGATGGCCATGATCTCCTCCAATATCCAGATCGATCCTTTCCCGCGCCGTCGGAAACAATCTCCACCACTGCACCGCCTCCAGTGATGACCCCAAACTCTGCTTATCAGACGTGGCGTCGATAGGACCGCCTCATCTATGGCGCCCTCCTCACCACTCTCACTACTGCAGTAACAAGTTACTAAGGCGCTTTATTAACGGTGGTTCTAGAAAAACCGCCGATAAATTTTTTTTTATGGCGGTTTTCAAGAAAACCGCCGTTAAACGTATAATTTAATGGCAGTTTTTCCAAAACCGCCATAAAAACTGGAGGCCAACTCATTTTAACATCAGTTCTATTGGAATCGCCGTAAGAAGTAGTCTGAACATATTATCAGTGTGGCTCATTGACTTATTCTAAGTCCCGATCTGAACCGTCCATTGTAGGAATTTAATTTCAGCCCTCGGTTCTTGCTTGACATACTTGGCTCCTAAACCTAATTGAGACTCACTACCCAGATTACACTTTTCATCTTTGAGCGGCCCCTCTTTTCTCTCTCAACCACTCTCACCATTTTTCTTTGTGCGGAAAACTCTAAGCGTGGGTGCTTCCAATTTTAGTGTGTTTGCCATGTGGGTTTTCGGGAAGGGAGTCAAACCAAAGTCGTCCTTGGGGTCGCGTTCCTTGTTCACTGTTGGGACTAAAGGGGGACCGAGTTCCAGGAGATCTGAGCGTGTTCGAAGAAGATCAGGCGGAGTTCGTTGTCGGCGCCGTGCAGCCCAGATCGACGACGTCTTTCTCCGTGAAAGAGGGTTCCTCGTTTCAGCCTTATATCATCTCATTTTTCTGGTATTTACTTTGTGTTATTACACTGTTCTATCCTTAACTCTGTTTGGTATCTGATTGCAAGTGCTTTGCGCTGGTTGGGACTCGCCGGAGCTCCGAGTGGTAGCGAACCAATTGTTCAGTTCTTTCTTCACATCTGCTAACATTCCCCATTTCTGTGTAATCTGAAACCTAATAAAAATGAGCAAGCTCTCGTCCTTTATATCCTTTGATTTCCATTTTTATGTTATATGTTTGTATTTTCCGATTTGATTGACATTTATGACGTTATATAGACATTTTTTTTAATCATAATCCAATGGTTAAACGGTAAAAGACTGATGGTGTGTACCCTAGATATGATTATTCAGCTGCTAAATTTATTTATTTTCTAGTCAATATTGAAGCTTTCTTTGTCATTTTTCTTTTTCTATCTAAAATCAGGATTTGGAAAAGTCAATAGATTTCTCGCGCAATTCGCTCGCCAGAGTGTTGTCAACGAGCATTCACTCGCTGCTTCAGATGTTCAGGTCCTTTTTATTCATTTTTATCGAATAAATTTCATTATTTGCATTACAGATTGAAATTAGAGTGTTGTTTATCACAGCTCATATATATTTAAGATATTTCAAGTTAATTTAATTTCAGTTTTTTTGGGTCTAATAATCTCTTATTGATGGATTAATTTCGATATTTCAAGGCAGAAAAATAGTTTTATAGGATCCATAATCTATATATTAGATATTGGAAGTTGAGTTTGTTAAAAAACTTCCCAATTCTTTGAATCATTGGATTGAAGTAAATTACTTAAGCTTATGAGTGTATGGTTCTTCTTGCTGAAAATCTGCTACTGCCCCAATTCATCTTTTGCAACTTTGTCCAAACATTTTTGGAATTGAGTTTTTCTTACTGCTTTAGGACATGTTGCAAGAATATGTTTTCTTGGTTTTCGATTACTTAACGAGAAGGAGTATCGATAAATAGGTTTCTGTCACACCCTTGTGATCGGATTGTAAAGTTAACAGTTTGTACAGAGAGCAACTTTGTGTTATTACCAAATTAAAGATGGCATTTACATGATATTTTTGTCTGAAGTAATGCTTCCTTAATTCCAACATCTGATGCACACAATAAGGCTTCCAAACTGATTGTTTTTTCCATTGTATTTAAAGGATCTTGCCATATTTGATATCAATGTGTAAAAAGTTGCAATGGTTAACTTAACAAGACTTCTCAACAGGTTTGTATGTATTAGAAAGTGACAAATTGCATAAGAAATGCTGTATTAAGATAATAGTAATAATAATAATAATAATAATAATAATATTAATAATAATAATAATAATAATAATAATAATAATAATAATAATAATAATAATAATAATAATAATAATAATAATAATAATAATAAATCGAGCTCAATATTGGTCCTTGCGCATGTTGGAAATGATTCATCTGAATATGGAGTTCTATTGGATGCATATAGTTTATCATGATATTCAGATCACTCATAAAGTAGCTTGTATAATTTCATTTGCTCTGCTATTTGAGCCTTTGCCTCAGCTAATCATTGCTTACTATATCATTTTCACAATAACTGAAAGACCTCTTGGCTGATTGTTTAAGGATTTGTTTTTGGCTTAGGCTTCAAAGTTCTTAGAATTATATTTGCTTCTTTTTACATATTTTACTGCTGATTGTTCTCCTTTTTTTAAGAAAAAAAATAAAAATGAAAACTGAATACTAGGAGAGAAATAGGAAATTCTGATTTACTCAAGTAGAGTGACAACAGTTCCTAATAATGAATTATCTCGTTTGTTGTCTGTCAGAAGTAAGTCTCGTGGAATTTCAGAGAACAACCAACTTTAGGGATCAATTCCTAGCGCTCGTTGGGGGGACTACTGAATATTAAAGAACTGTAAGTTGTAAGTATATCAGACTATAAATATTTTATATCAGTGTATAAACTATAAAGTATAATGGCCTTTTTTTATATTAATCAACAGATTTCTACAGAACAACAACTCAATGGTGAAATTCCGGATTCTTTGATAAATAAGGAAGGTCTCAACATTAGGTAAGTCTCTTATCCAATATTTGTCTCCAAAAGTTATTATTCTAGATTTCAATTGTATTTCGCAAATATTTTCCACTTCAATTTTCAGGTACTTTCTTTTTGCTCGACTTTTCCTTTCTTATTGGATCTTCTTGGACTATAATTGCTTCCACCTTTCTGGATGAATTCCAAAGAGGGCTTTATGAGGTAATATATATTTGGGATCAAACGCATGTTTTTATCTTATGATGATTCTTAACCGTCTTCTGAAAAATACAAAATTTGATATGATTCTGCATAAATTCCAGAAACTTTCTGAAAACTGTGTGTGAGACACTTAATTTTTTTCATCATTTATTATGCCAAGGTGGACGCTGTTGTTTACTTTAGTCAATGCTTACGACAAGGAGATGTTTGCAGAGTCGAAGAAAGAGATCAATGCGCTTCTCTCCGACGAGAGATGTTTTACATAAATTTCTATTTTCTGGATTATTTACAAATTTGATGATTTTTACATATTTATTGTTTCGATATTATAGTTATCTGAAATTTTTGTCTTTCTCGATGTTTTTTTTAACTCTTTTGGGACCCTCTTCTTGGCATATACTTTGGTTTTAGCTATTGAGATTCGGAGTTGATTTGAGCAAAAACATTTGGTTATAATGTTAAGTTCGAAGTTTTGTTAATATTTGAGCTTTTTTTGGTGCACCTGCTTTCATTTCTTTTTTTTTTAATTTTCTTTACTACTTTCTAGAAGGTATTTTTCAATGTCCGTTCTGGAAAATATACTTTCTAGAAGGTATTTTCAAGAACCGCCAAAAATGTCAGTTCTGGAAAACAGAATTTCTAGAAGGTATTTTTCAAAAACCGCCATTAAAAGTGATAATTTCGATGGCGTTTCAAAAACCGCCGTCGAAAGTATCTAAACTACGGCGGTTCAAAAACCGCCGTTAAATCCCTAAAAACCGTCGTTAATTCATGATTTTTTACGGCGGTTTTTAAAAACTGCCGTAAAATTTAACGGCGGTTCAAAAACCGCCGTTAAAAACTTCTAAAAACCGCCGTTAAATCACTGTTCTGCAGTAGTGTCTCTCCAATGAAGTGGTCTCCCTGGTGTCAGTAACAAAGACCTTGCATGATCTTTAGACTCTTCTGCAGAACACCAATGCCAAGGCATCCTGCAGTCATCTCAAGAAACTAAAGGGGCGTCTCCGTACGGCTTCCAAAGGTACACAATCCATCATAACCTATATGCACTCCCTGAAGCAAACAACAGATCTTCTTGCATCCCTTGGATCACCTATCTCGGTTGAAGACATGACTGACCATGTCTTGCGTTGTCTCGACGACGGCTACAGATATGTCATTGACGCGTGAATGCAAGGGACACCCCAATCACCTTTGATGACCTCCTCGAGAAGCTTCTCATCTAGGAACTCTCCATCGTTGCTGCTCAGAGACAGAATCGTGCTCCAATAAAAGCCCTGAATGCTCAAGCTCGGCCTAACTTAAATAACAGGTCTCGGTTTGGGCAATTCTTTGCATAGTCTAATCAGCACACTGACTATCACAACCCTCCAAAACCGTTTCTAGGTCAATGTCAGTGGTGCAATGTCAAAGGGCATGTTTTATCTCAGTGCCACACCTTCAAACAGCAACACACCGGTGTCACGCCTCCCCCTTGGGGTCCTCCGGCTTACACTGGACAAGCTCCGGCCAATACTGCAGCTGCTGGCCCATATCAGACTTCATTTTTGGTTGACAGTGGAGCAACTCATCACGTAACCAATGATCTTGCAAACCTGGAGCTTCATCATCCATATACGTGCCCTGACTCGTTGTTTATGGGTAACAGTTTAGGTTTAAACATCTCACATTCTGGAAAACTTTTACTTAACAATTTATCCTTGTCTAATGCCTTGTGCGTTCCTTTCATGAAACAACAAATTATTTTTGTATCTAAACTTACCAAACAAATTAACTCTACGGTTGTTTTCCTACCAAACTCTTTTTATGTGAAGGACTTGCAGACGGACCAAACAACCTATAAAGGCCCATGTGTGGATGGACTTTATCTTTGTCCCACTACCTCACAGTCCGTCCACACGGAATCCTCTGCATCATGGCACCACAGGCTTGGGCATCCTTCATCTTCAATCTTCAAATTCATTCACCAGCATTTTTCTTTGGGCTCAAATAAATTCCAGCATTCAGATTGCAATTCATGTCAAATCACCAAAAGTCACAAGCTTCCTTTTCATGAATCCACTCTAAAATTCTCTTATCCATTGGAAATAATTTTTTCGGATGTATGGTTGAGTTGAGGTCGCTGGCACATGCGATGAGGTCGCATGTTGTTGTGTTGAGGTCGCCGAAGACAGTGGCGAGGTCGGCGAGGTCGCAGAAGATAGTGGCGACCTCTCCAATGGTGCAGTAGTATGGGGAATAGGTATAAGAGGAGGAGGATCAGGGATAGATGGTTGAATAATTGAGCAGGAGTGAGGTTCATAACTCTTAGGGAAGGGAAATTTGAGTTCGTCAAAAATCACATGTCTTGTAATTATAACCTTGTTATCTGGCAGCAAGACCTTGAAACCCTTATAGTGTTCACTGTAACCAAGAAATGTACTGGGTTGCGACCTGAACCGAAGCTTATGTTTATTGAGTGGTCTAAGATGAGGATAACAGAGACACCCAAAGGGTTTAAGATGAGTATAGTTGGTAATTTGATTGAAAAGAATCTGATGAGGACTTTTGTACTGAGAGGTCTTAGAGGGTAATCGATTTATGAGATAAACAGCAGTGGTAAAGGCATCATCCCAATATTTGATAGGTAGATGAGAGTGAGAGAGGAGAGAGAGACCTTTTTAAACAATGTGTCTATGTTTCCTTTCGGCAAGACCATTTTGTTTAGGTGTGTAGGGACAAGAGATTCTGTGGTGTATCCCAGAGGAGTGAAACAGGTTTGTGAGGGCTTTAAATTCTCCCCCTCCATCACTTTGCACTGATTTTATTTTAGACTGAAACTGATTAAGAATAAGATTTTGCAGATGAGTGAAGGCAGCTAGCACATCAGATTTATGCTTTAGCAGGTAAATCCAAGTATATCTAGTATAGTGATTAATAAATGAAACATAGTAGGAGAATCCATTCGAAGATTTGTCAGGAGCAGAACCCCATACATCAGTATGTACAAGATCAAAGGGTTTTGTAAATTCAGTTCCTGAAGAAGAAAAGGGTAGCTTATGGATTTTACCCTGAAGACAAGAACAACAAGTACAAAAGGTAATATTATTATAATTATAAATGGAGAGATTACAGATTTTGAGAAATTGTTGTAATACATTAGTGGCAGGATGCCCTAACTTAAGATTTCATAACTAGAAATCTGCTTCCTTATTCGAATCACTGGACTTAGTGATGAAGATACTAGGGTCTTGTCTTATAAAAGAGGTAGATGGGGTTGATGGCGAGCTGAATGTCAAATTTGTAAAGGCCATTCTTAAGAGAGCCTCGAAGAAGAATTTGATGTGTAACCTGGTCCTTTACATAGCAAGAAGTAGGATGAAATTCAAAGTAAACAGAGTTATCCTGAGCAAATTGAGAGACACTAATAAGGTTATTAGTTATGTGTGGAACATGAAGAAGTTTGTTGAGTCACTACTACAGAAACAGCTTTCTAAGGCTGTTAATTAAAGGCGGTTTTCTGAAAACCGCCTTAAAATTACTTTTAACGGAGGTTATGGCAATAACCGCCGTTAAAAAGGTCTTTTTACGGCGGTTTTCAGAAAACCGACGTTAAAATTGGATATCAACAGATTTTAACGGCGGATTTTCTAAGAACCGCCCGTAAAGGTGATGTAAATATATGGCGGTTTTATAAAAACTGACGTAAAATCTATGTAAGTCTACGGCTGTTTTTCAAAAAACCGCCTTAAAATCTTAGGTATTCTACGGCGGTTTCTTAGGAACCGCCTTAGAATTCATAGACTGCCATGTCACCGATCTTTGTCTTGCTTAAGCAAGTTGTTTCAACCGTTGATCCGTGTTTCATCCAACGATCATTAAATATTAAACCATAAAAATAAATAAATATTAAACTAAAAAACTATCAATATTAAATAATAAAAAAAAACCTAATCCCTACGAATTTCCCTTCGTCCACCCTTTCGCTCCCTTCACTAAACCCGACTTCGCCAGCCACCACTCCTCCGCAGACGGCGGCGCCGCCGCCGCCAAAATCATACCTGTCGTGCGACGCCAAGTACAGTAAGTACACCCCGTGCGAGGACCAGCAGAGGTCGCTAAAATTCGATAGGGACAGGCTGATATACAGGGAGAGGCACTGCCTGGAGAAAGACGTGTTGCTGAAATTCTGGGTGCCGGCCGCCGCACGGGTACAAGAATCTGTTTCAATGTACCACACAAGGAGCTCTCGGTCGAGAAGGCGGTTCAGAATTGGATCCGGTTCGAGGGGGACCGGTTCAGGTTCCCCGGCGGCGGAACATATTGACCTTTAGCCCCCTTCTCGAGAACCCTAATTTTCTGGGGAGAAGGGCAGAAGCAAAAGGGTTTGTTCCAGCACTCGAGTTTCCTAGCGGGCAGGGCCATCACAGCTGATGGGCGATTGGTTGCTTGTGCTGGTGTTATTGAGGTTAATATACTGCAAGATACGAATTATATGAACTGATTATGTAATTTTATTCTGCTTAAGAATCTGAGAATGTTGTTTTGATTTTTTGACAGGTGATTTGGCCATACAGTGGTAACTCTCACCCGACAGAAGAGAGTTTTAAGGAATTCATAAGCTTTTAATTGAGAAATATTTACAGGTAAGATACAAATTATTTCTTTGTTTTGCATGCTAGAAGTTTTTTTTTCTCTATTTACTTATTGTTTGGTGGATAAATTAGGGAAACCTTGAAAATCTTATGGAATGGTTATAAGAGTTTCTGGAATAGAAGCATTTTCTCATTCATATATAATATAATATTTGGTGATAGTTACATATTCTTTCCTAACATTTGGAAAATGAAGTACATTCCTACTGTTGAAGTTAATATTTTTTGTTAATATATAGTTCTCATAAAATGTTTGCTTGATTCCTCTTGCTCTTTTAGTACTGAAGATTCATGGCATATTTTATTGATTAGTTTCACAGTGCACTAGAATCGTTCGACGAAGAATGCATAAATTTGTCTTAGATTTGCTATTATATCTCCATTTTTAAATATTACAAATAGCCCCATCTTTCATAACCATTTTATAAAGGCTAACTCTCAACTTTCCAAATATTACAAATTGTCTGACGAAAACTAGAGCTTATTTTTTACATCCGGAAAAATCAAGGAATGTTCTATCACGTCAATCAAAGTTTGGTTAAATGTAAAACAAAATCAGGGTTTCTGTAATTTTGAGATTTATGTACCTCTTTTGGTAATTACCTCAAACCTCGGGGCTAGTTTATAAAATTATCTTGGTTTTGCATGTTTTTTTTTTGTTCATTAAAAAAAAACAAAACTATTTTGTGTCACTGTGTGTGTGCTAGGGTGCCAATTAAGGGATTTCACTTGTATCTATGCATATTCTAAAAATGTTTTCTTCTTATTATGCAAACGTTCTTACCTCTTTATTAGTAATAGGCAGCTGTAGAAAATATTTTTTGTTGTTAGTCTTATCAGGTTTGATGTTAGATATATAGTGATTAATATCAAAAGGGTTCAAATAGTAAATGTAAACTATTTCCAATTTGATTGATGGGTTTGGCGGCTTAATTAGCTAACTATTATTTTTTGTTGCAGGTTATTTTGGGGAGTTAAGCCAAGCATCAATTAATCGTAAAGTTTTTAATTTTTAGATTTGTATTTGTAAACAACTKACGGTTGTATTGKCCGTGTTTAGGTATATAAATGTAAGGAATTCAGAGGGCTCAATTGCTATGAAGAGACATAGCAATGGTGTGAGGKGCTTGGCCTCTCCAGATAGAAAAGTCGCATCTATTAGTAATAATAATAACAGCAAAAGGAGCGGGTCGCCGGAGATAGCCCACGACGGMAAAAGGAGCGGGTCRCCGGGCGGTGGAGACACGATAGCCGCCATGTGGCCGCCGAAGTTTGTGATCGCCTTGACGAATAAGGAAAAAGAAGAGGATTTTATGGCAATTAAAGGGTCCAAGCTGCCACAAAGACCATAGAAGCGAGCCAAGTTTATTCAGCGAACGCTCAATGTAAGTTTTCTTTTTTTTGACCCATTAACTTTTCTTTTTGAAAGTTATGTTTGATGACGTGACAAAAATGAAGTGGTTTGAAAAGTTGATTGTCACATTATCTTTGGCCCATATCTCTTCATCTTATCAATAATCGAGTCCCCATTTATTTATTTGCACGTTTCTCAAATTTGTCGTTTTAGTATCTTGCCTACAGTAATTGATTATCCTTTCGTTTTTATCTAGCAAGTAATATATAATAGGAGATGAGTATAACAAGTGAAAGCGATGAAAAGATGATGCCTAAGAATCGCGTAGGCTCGCCAGCTGTTGACGATGCCAACAGCGGAGGGAACAATCAACTGAAAAAGGGTCTGTGCACTTCTGCCAAGGATGCGATTTTAGTCGAGTATGTTACCAATCACGGAGAGGGGGGTTGGAACGCGGTTCAAAAACACTCGGGGCTTGCCCGGTGTGGGAAAAGCTGTCGTCTGAGGTGGGCCAATCATCTTAGACCTAATCTTAAAAAAGGCGCGTTTAGTCCTGAGGAGGAGCAGCTTATTATTAAACTTCATGCCAAGATGGGAAATAAGTGGGCCCGGATGGCCGCTGAGGTAAGTATTTATCTTTTGAGTCTCATTTTTGTTTAGTTGAAATAATAAATTCATTTGTGAACTACTTGTCGCATTTTGAGAGTTGATTTCTTAGATTTGTATCAGATGTAAATGCAAAAATTTGAATATGATTTGCTAATAATATTTACTGTATTCTTATCKTTTATTGCTTAGTTTCCTCGGTAGATAGATAAATAAACTGCTGTTATTTTGGTGTCTTCCATGTACGYACACATGCTTGATTGTTTTGCATCCCTTGTAATGTGATATTTTGGATGTCTTAACCTTTTGTTTGGATTATTACGCTTTAATAATGTACATGAAGCTKGCTTGATTGGTTACCTATCTGTTTACTGTTAACAACTGCGTTTTGTGATAATTTCTTACCCAAAATATGTTTATAGATTATGCAACTTTGTTTACCATTTATGGATAAATGGATCTTGTGTAATTTATCATTGTCGTGTTTATCGTACAACCATGTTTGGAAAAGGACATCTTACTTGTGCTTTATCGAAGATCTCTTATGTCTGCATTAAAATGTTGGAGGTTATGCTTTTGGTTCTATTTGTGCAAATTAACTTCTGGAAATCAAATGCGGCCTGAAAAGTGTTTCCCCAACGATCCCATCATTTTTTTTCTTTCCAACTTAAAAGTATCAAATAAAGCTTTCCGAAAGATTTCCTAATATCAAATTTGTGGTCGCAAAGAAAGATGACAGTCTTTATCCTGTTGTAAGCGGTGCAAGTATTGTTGCAAAGGTATTATTAACTCTGTCTACCTCAACTCTAAAACCTATTGTGTTAACTTGAGCAAATTGCCCAGTTCTAAAGGTAGACTTATTATTTCTAGGCTGGTAGTTTCCAGTTTCTGTTAAAATGATTTCTTTTTTGAGACGAGACAAAGTATTCATAAAATCATTTTTCTACTTATCATTCAAGAAAAAAACATGATGATGACACTAATTACAAGAGACATTTAACTGGAGGGAGAGATCGAAGTAACAGGGGGAAAATAATTTTGATTGTGTATTGTCTACTTTTCCTATATCTACAAGCTTCGTTTGACTTGGAAAATACCAATCAAGATACTAAGAGCAACTTGAAAGACCTCTACATCAACTCTGCCTCGTAGGTGTTATAACTGTACAGAGGTCTCTCGATTGATTTTCTGAGTATGGCAGTAAATTAATGATCACCATGCTAACTTACTACAGGAAAATTGATGTTTCTGGAGGCAAGAAAGTTGTCGTGATTCATGTTTCTTACTGCTTAAGGAAATCATTCCGCAAGATCCATCCTAGGCTGGTGAGAGAGCTCGAGAAGAAGTTCAGTGGAAAGGTAAATCTGATGACAATGAATTTTTTTTTATAGTGGTTGAAAACATTATTTAGTTATTTTTATTTCCCTATGCAGGAAGTAGTTCTTATTGCCACTAGAAGGATTGTGCGCCCACCGAAGAATGGCTCTGCTGCTCAGAGGCCCAAAATA
>BMAC01000072.1:18123-37573 GCA_014905375.1 Phtheirospermum japonicum
GTTTTTAAACCGCCGTTATAATATCCTTAAAACCGCCGTAAATTCTCACTTTTTAAGGCGATTTTGAAAACCGCCGTAAAAATTTACGACGGTGGATACAAAGGCGGTTTTAAAACCGCCTTAAAAAGTGATTTCTGTAGTACTGAGTAGAAAGGATTTGTTGTTAGACCAAAACTGAGAATTCCAATATGAGAAATACACAAACCTGATCCATTTCCAACCTGAACCTTGTTGTTTCCCTAGAATTATGAGGCAATATTGAGATTAGCGAGGTCATTGGTGACATGATTAGAGGCTCCGGAATCTGCATACCAACTCGCATCACTGCCTGAATCAGAAATCAGTGATAGGGCAGAGGGATCAATAGACTGAGTCACTAGATAAGCAGAGTAGGAGCTCGCTGACGTGTTGTAACCATTCTGTGTATTGGACTGTGCAATGTAGGCAGCATCACATCGGTAATAGCATTTGTCGACAGAGTGGTTAGAGTAACCACAGATTTGACAGGGCGACCTGTTTTCTAGTCCGAAACCTCTTCCACCTCGTCCTCTAATGCTGTTGGTCCTTCCTCTGCCACCACTTCCTGGGTGGCGAACTCTTCCTCTGTTTGCTCCTGCACCAGCCCAGGAGTCTCTTTTCTGACCAGAAAGCTGATTTGCGACGTTGATAGTTCGGATTGATCCTTCTGTGTTGATGAGATTTGATGCCTTTCCAGCCTCCAGTCTGCTCTCATAGCTTAGAAACATAGGCAAAATGTTCCTGAGGGTGAGTGAATCACTGCGAGCTATAGCTACTACCACCACCGGGTCAAAATCTCCTCCAAGTTCGGTGAGAACGTGCATTGCTTGGTCTTCTTCAAAATTTGGTTGACCAGCTGAAGCTAGCATGTCGCAGCAAGTTTAGAACTTGTTTACATACTCTCTGATGCCCATGGTTCCTTTCTTGATAGAGGAGACTTGCATCTTGTACTGCATCTTTCTAGCTGCAGTTTGATTGGAGAAGTTAGCCTCCAGAGTTTACCATATTTCTCTTGAAGATGCAAGACCAACCATCATGGTGAGTAGATTTTCAGAAAGAGAGGAGAGAAGCGAAGATGGTAACAATTGATCTTGCCGAACCCAGAGCAGAAATTCTTGGTTTACTGATCCTTCGGCGAGCTCAGATGGGGTTCTGATTTTTCCAGTGAGTTAGCCTTCAAGCCCGTATCCTCTGACGGCTGTGTAAACTTGCATTTTCCAAAGCAGATAATTTAAGTCATTTAGTTTGATCGAGATGAGCTGATTTTGCAACTGAATTGCTGAGTTTGAGGTTTGAGAAAATTGAGAAGTATTCTGGATTGCGAAGTGAGAGCTCGCTTGAGCCTCGTGAGATGGAGGTGTTTAACCCTCCATGAGATATAAGGGAAGGAGAGAGAAGAGGTTTTCAGAGTCAGGCAAAAAACTGCTCTGATACCATGAAAGAAAATAAAGAACACATATTTTGTATTCAACTTTTCTGAGATTTCATTCAATCATAATTTTTCCATGATAACATCAGAGAATGTCGCCACTATTTATAGTATCATGTAAGATAAATGTAACTCTAAAATATGTGGCTAAGATTGCTACAGTACACTTAGTAAATCGTGTGGTTGCTGTTGATACAGTACATCCTGGCAGCTGGATGTACTAGATTAAGGCTGACATCATTAGCAGACGTAAGGTAGGTTGTCCTCATGTGAGTCCCATTGCTAGCTGTACGTGCGACCTCCGGCCGACCACTCGTACCCCTGAGCGGTCGCCATCCTTGCGACCTGGTGCTTTACTCATCTCCAGGTCGCTCTCTATTCAGGTCGCCAACCTTGCGACCTGGTGCTGCACTCATCCTCAGGTCGTCAGTCTTGCGACCTGGTGCTGCACTCATTTTTAGGTCGCCAAGCATTATATGACCGGGGTCAGGTCGCTTTCTATTACCCGCCTCACCCTCGGGATCCTCCGACTTACACTAGAAAGATTGGGCCAATACTGCAGCTTCTAGCCCATCTCAGACTGGTTTTTTGGTTGACAGTGGAGCAACGCATCACGTAGCCAATGATCTTGCAAACATGGCGCTTCATCATCCATTTACTGACCCCGACTCGTTGTTTATGGGTAACGGTTCAAGTTTAAACATCTAGCATTCTGGAACACTTTTACTTAACGGTTTATCCTTGTCTAATGCCTTGTGCGTTCCTTCCATGAAATAACAGATTATTTATGTATCTAACCTTACCAAATAAACTAACTCTGCGGTTGTTTTCCTACTAAACTTTTTTTATGTGAAGGACTTGCAGACGAACCAAACAACCTATAAAGGCCCATGTGTGGATGGACTTTATCCCTGGCCCGCTACCTCACCGTCCGTCCACACGGAATCCTCTGCATCATGGCACCACAGGCTTGGGTATCCTTCATCTTCAATCTTCAAATTCATTCACCAGCATTTTTCTTTAGGCTCAAATAAATTCCAGCAATCAGATTGCAACTCATGTCAAATTACCAAAAGTCGCAAGCTTCGTTTTCATGAATCCACTCTAAATTCCTCTTATCCATTGGAAATAATTTTTTCGGATGTATGTACTTTTCCTATGTTATCCACAGATGGTCTTCGTTACTATTGCATGTTTGTTGATCATTTTACTCGCTATATCTGTCTATATCCTATGAATCGTAGATCTGATGTGCAAATCATATTCCTAAAATTTATATCACTTATTGAAAGTTTCTACCACCACAAAATAAAAACCTTATACACAGATAATGGTGGCGAATATATTGGTCAAAGTTCCTTTTTATGCAACCATAGTATAAGCCATCACACCTCCCCACCTCATACACCCGAGCACAACGAAATTTCAGAACGCCAGAATCGTCACATCACCGAAACCTGTCTCTCTCTCCTCCATCACTCAGGACTGCCCCTCACCTATTGGCCTCACACCATGACCACCGCAGCCCACCTCATAAATTGCCTCCCAACTCCTATTCTTGGGTACGAATCACCCTATTCCAAATTGCTCAACATTAGCCCGGATTATCATAAGTGAAAATGTTTTGGATGTTTGTGTTTTCCCTGGATTAAACCATATGCTAACCATAAACTTGAGCCAAATTCTTTGTCTCATTCCCAAAAATAAGAAGGATTTACACTTCTCGCCATGTGAAGTTTGTCGAATCCGAATTCCCGTTCAGCTCTCTAGTGACTCAATCCAATTCAAGTGAAGAGCAATAAACAGGCCCACTCCAACTCTCCATTTTACAGTCCATAGACCAACCCGCGGTTAGTACCAATCTAAATCCACCTGAAGACTTACCCGCTGCCACTACCTCAACCTCCAGCACCCACCCACCAAATACGGCCCATTGATCACCCTCAAATGAACCCACCAACACCACTCAATCTCCCATTCCAAGCTCACAACCATCTACACAACTTGCTACACCACCAACCCAACCCAATGTCATTCCTAGCTCGAGACAACAACCTAACGGCGGCGGGATCATCACCCGCTCTCAAAACAACATTGTAAAAAAAAAAATCTCAACCTCCATGTCCGACCCTCCTCTCCCATCGAACCCAGCACCATCACCAAGGCTCTTCGCGACCCTGATTGGCGCTCAGCCATGCAAGCTGAATTTGATGCCTTACACCGCAACAACACTTGGGATTTTGTTAGTCGCTCCTCTGCTCAGAATTTGGTTGGCTGTAAATGCGTTTTCAGAATCAAACGAAATCCGGATGGATCGATTGATCGTTACAAGGCTCGGTTAGTTGACGAAGGGTTTCACCAATGCCCTGGTTGGGACTATACAAAAATAATCGGCCCAGTTGTTTAACCAGTAGCCATTCGAGTGGTCCTAACACTTAAAGTTCGTCAGGGTTGTTCCATACCTTAGCTTGATATCAACAATGCGTTCCTCCAGGGGACGCTCAAGGAGGAAGTCTTCATAATATAACCACCTGGTTTCGTCGAAAAAAACTTCCCGGATCATGTCTGTCGCCTCAAAAAGGCTCTCTATGGGCTAAATCAGGCACCCCACGCTTGGTATATGGAGCTCCGAGTATTCCTGTTCTCCCTAGGCTTCGTCAATTCAACTACTGATGCTTCTCTCTTCATTTACCAAAAACTGGGTATTACACTATACTTATTAGTGTATGTTGACGATATAATTGTCACTGGGAGTTCCTCTACCGAGCTGTCCAAACTCATTGCCACACTCGCTGCTCGTTTTTCATTAAAAGACCTTGGTTGTCTTAGCTATTACTTGGGTGTCGAAGTAATTCCTTCCACATTAGGTATGTTTATTTCTCAAAGGAAATATATCACTGATTTGCTACATAAATTAGGCATGGCAGATACGAAACCGACATCCACTCCCTTGTCTGCCAGTGTTTCATTACTCAAGGATTCAGGTGACCTCATGCCTTCCCCAACTGAGTACCGAGCACTCGTTGTAAGTCTTTAATATTTGAGTCTTACTCGACTCGATATCGCCTTCAGCACCAACAAAATTGCACAGTTCATGCAGAAACCACGAACGACGCATTGGTCTGCACTCAAAAGAGTGCTCAGATATTTGGCGGGCTCTTATGATAAAGGAGTCTTCATCTCGGTAACTATCCCGCTAAACTTTCATGCCTACTCGGATGCGGATTGGGCAGGTGATATGGATGATTATATTTCGACCACTGGTTATTTATTATATATCGACAACACTTCCATTTCTTGGAGCTCCTACAAACAATGATCTGTTGCTCAATCATCAACAAAAGCAGAATATAAACCCTTGGCTGACACGGCTAGTGAGCTACTATGGGTCTTTTCCCTGTTTACCGAACTTGGTCACACGCCAACTGCCAATCCCGCTATATATTGTGATAATCTCGGTGCCACAAATCTAAGTGCTAATCCCGTCTTCCACTCTCGAATGAAACACATAGCCTTAGCCTATCACTTTGTCCGAGAAAATGTCCAACACGGCAGGTTTTGCGTATCTTTTCTGTCTACTGACGATCAACTTACTGACATTCTAACAAAACCACTGCTTCGCCCTTGGTTTGAGTTCTTACTGTCCAAGTCGCATCTCTCTTCCAGATCATACAACTTGCAGGAGGATATCAATACTAATAATAATAATAATTAGACTTTAATTATTTTAATCATTCCATTTTGTAAATTTGTCGTTACCCATTATTTAGGTAAATGTTTATCACCTAATTAGTGGAGAATCAGTAGAATTTTGATAGCTTGATCTACTCCTTAAATTACGTTATTAAGTTGTATATATATACTGCCACCAACCAATAATAAACATCAAGCCATTTCACAATCTGTTTCATTATTCTTCTATATAATTAAGACGTAAAGGAAGGAGCGTCGATCGATGCTATTATCGATGTGCCGTCGATGCTGCCACATGCCCACGATGATCAACTATCCATCGGCAAGAAGCCGATGCAAACTCTCTGTAGCGTCGATCCATACTCCATCAATCGACGCTCGGTCGACAAAAACTCTTTGTAGCATCGATCCTTACCGCGTCGATCAATGCACTGACTCGCCAGAACCATCGACCCGACATGCATCGATTTCCGTGTCGATCGACGCCAATCGACGCTCGATGCTGGAAATGTAGTTTTTATGATTCTTGTGCGTCGGGTCATGAAATAACTATAAATACTTTTCATAATTCGACTTGGAAGAGAGGGACTACACTTTACACATATACCTAGGGTTCCTAAACACCAATAGAGTTTGTTCCCACTCCCCGATACGTAGATTAAAGATCAAGGTTGAAGTTTTGAGATTACAATTGCCAAAGCTTCATTCTTTCATTTGTGATTCATTTTTTCGGCCAAGATCTACGGCGTTTTCTTGGACTAACTGGAGAATTTACTGCTTTTCCTAGTTCAAATAAGTACTATTAAACTCTTTTAATCATTTTTTAGAATAGCTCTTAGTCAATGCTTTTAAGTACTTATTTTCTTTTTCGGATCTTGGATTTTATTATGCTTGTTACTTTAGATATTTTGAATAATTTAGTTCATAATCTTTAAGTTTAATTTATGTCTTTTGAATTAGATTTAATTTTGTTCATGCTGTTTAATTGCTTTAGATTTCGTAAACCCTAATTCATAAGTTTTTAATTAATTCAGTCTTTAAATTCTTAGTTCTTAGAACCAACAAATAAAACCCCCAATTATGCATGTTTATGTGTTATTTATGATTAAACAAACATTTGACACTCTGATTGGTTGTTTCTTGAGAATCGACACGAGTCAGCTTTCCGCCCTACAAACGTCTTCGTACTCTTGCGAGAAGGATTGAACGTTTTTAAATTAATTATATAAAAAAGGGGTGCGTAAAAGTCTGAATCAAAACCTTGGCATCGTTGTCGGGGAACAAAGCAAAGGTTTAAAAGATGTTTGTTCATAATGATTTTTTGTTTAACCGTCTATTTGTATAATAGAAACCGATATAGGTTCTGCCATTTTGTAAGTTTGATATGTTGTTGAGTATATGCAGGGTAGACGATCTCTTCGACTAGTACTTGAACCATTGACAACATTCATCGTTCGAATTTAGCAGCACCCGATCCTATTTTCAAAAGTGATTCTTCCATCGCTACTGATTTCGTGTGCGACGAATTCCCTGACGCAATTTGAGAGAAGAGCAAATTCTATTCATTCTAAGGGACAATGAGTTAATTGACGCACTACACAATGAGCCACCTAGACCTCCTCCACGCCGAAATAGGGGAGAGTACGCAAGCGAACCACATCATTTAAGGGGCCCAATACAACCTAGAGCTCAATTGGTGGAACACCAATAGAGGCCGGAGAACAAGATGAGAAATGACCAAAATAGGGATATGAATAATTATGAAGACTTATTCAATACATACCCCGAAAGATCTCCTCCAAGACGTGGACGCGTGGATGAATGGCTTGAGAATCAAGATAATCATTACAACAGAAATAATTTTGATGCGAGGAATGAATACGAGGAAGATTATGCTAGACTAAATAACCGGGAGAGAATTCGGAGGCACGCTCGAGAGCCTCGGCAATGAGACTTGGCACGTCCAAAATTTGTACCATACAGTTCTAATCATTTTTGGATGAACCGCCAAATATGTTGAGATAAAACCGCACAAAATTAACCTACTCCCGACTTTCCACGGGACTGCTCTCGAGGACCTGTTAAAATTTTTAGCTTACTTTTATAACGAGGTGAGTAAATTTACAACCATGGTACTTTACCGCGATGAGTTACAAATGGTATGTTTCCCATACAAATATTTACAAATTCTGGTCTCCGTAGAATTCCCTAAAGAGTTGCCCTCTTTCGATAGATGCGTGCCGGATTAGATAACTTACTTTGGAGCCTTAAAACCTGAGCCGTTGAATCTTAGATCTAGAGATCTATACAACACCTGCAGATCAATAGAAGCGCCTTATATGGATATACTCGAAAACAAAGAGATTTCCGAAAATAGGAAGGTATGGGCAATAGGTCAAATACTACCTACCAAATCACTATCTTCTGATAATCGCCACAACCCCAAATGCTTATAATGGCTTGATACACAAGCTAAATTCCGTAATCTATGTATCGCTCGGCACCACGGTCTCGCTCGAGGATGAGAAAATGAAAGAGCTGGCACTAGGACTCGAGAAGATCAAGGTGAAGTTCCTCTTGGTGCTAAGAGAAGCAGATAAAGGCAACGTGTTCGACGGTAAAGTCAGACAACTTGAATTGCCGAAAGGGATCGAGGAGAGAGTTGAGGGAATCGGGATGGTGGAGAAGGACTGGGTGCCACAGCCTCAGATACTGGCCCACCCGTCGACCAGTGGGTTTATGAGTCACTGCGGGTGGAACTCTTGTATGGAGAGCATTAGTATGGGTGTGCCGATAGCGGAATGGCCGATTCATTCGGACCAACCGTCAAACACTGTGCTTATAACTGATATACTGAAAATGGGGCTTGTTGTGAGGGATTGGAAACAGAGGATGGAGCTAGTGAGAGCTTTGAGTGTGGTGAGTGTTGTGAGGAGATTGATGGCTTCGGAGGAAGGGTACGAGATCTGGTAGAGGGCGGAGGAGGTTAGGGTCATAGTGCAACGGGCGACTCAGGATGGGGGCATTTCTCTAGCCGATATGGACTCTATCATTGCTCATATCAGCAGATAATAAAAGAATTATAAATAAATATATGATGATCAACTGATTGCATATAATTCAACCAAGTTAATTAATGTTTGCTGGGATCTTTACTTTCACTCTACGTGTGTTTACCGGCCTGGCAAAGAATATACGTGATCTAGTTTTTTATTTTTGTTGAATTCGGAGGTAAATGACAATCTTCCGCCTTGTTAACATATATCACACCCAAGACTCAAATAAAGTTGTTAGTCATACCACTCCTGTTCCACTGTATATATTGGATCATAGTTGTTAGTCCTCAAAAGAATAACACTATATAATTAAAAAATTAATAAAAATATTAATAATGATAATTAAACTTGTCTCTGACAACACTTATTTCCTTACAATACATTAAGAATAGGAATTTCTTAAGGGCAACACTCTTGTCAGTCCGAATTAACGGATCATCCGTTAAGTCAAAATTTGATACCGCTACATTATAGTACAAAAACTAATACATTATAGTAAAAAATCAATACATCATAATATTATTACATTATAATACAAAAACCAATACACCATAACACGGGTCATATATTTATGAAAACTCAATACCTTTTAGTACAAAAAACAATATATTATAGTTCGAAAACCAATACATTATAATATCGGGTCAAATGACCTAACGGATCATGACTCGTCAATCTGGCCTAAAGCAAGTGTTTGTCATTTCTTAATAGTATCGGTGAGCTAAGTTTCCTTCAATTATGTAGCTTTCTAGAAAACTAATGGTTGAGGAAATGTTTGAATTAAATAAAACCAATTGAACTATAAAGAAAATTTAAGTAACCCTGGATGGGCCGCACAACCAACTACTTTTATGTGTGGTGATGCATCACTTTCGGTCTACTTTTCCATCCCAAAAACATTGAAATTAACTAATAAGACATTCAATATTCATGTCGCCATGCATGAAGGTTTATGCCAATAAGACGACCTATGTTGGGGATTTGGATATTTGGAAGGTTATTTTTGGTAACATTGGTCCATTATTTCAAATGTGGTAAGTTCGTTATTTTCGAAAACGAGCTTCATATTCTTAATCTACGTTGTGAGTAGATGAACGTGGAATATTTACTTTCACAAATCCATGTTGGGATGAGTGAGTAATCAATGTTCAAAGTTGGACATTTAATAAGTAAATATGGAAGTTGAAAAGGGAGTGGGGTTTCCATTTGGTATATGGAAAGTCCCACATAGGAAGGAGACCCATTTAAGAGAGGCTTTATTAAATGAAGTGAAATGGGGATTCATTACAAGTTGAGTGGGGTGGGAAACCCCCCACACGCGCGCCACCACCCACCCGTCCGGCTCGGCTCGAAAATCATAAAGCATCTCATAATCATCCTACTTGCCTCACGCATCATATAGTTTGCAATTAGTATTTTGCTCAGTTGTCTGCCCAGTTCTCATTCGCCAGGTTGCTGGTTCGACTGCTCCGTCCAGCTCCATTCGTCGTTGTATCTTGGGAGGTTCATTGCTGTTCAACCGCGAGCACGTAGTCCGGGGCAATAAGAATCTTAAGGAGAGAGTTCGCTCGCCTCGACGGTTCAAATTTGATTTTATTTTCTGTTCTTGCTATTTGTTATTATTCTATTAATTCGAATTATCCCTGCTGTAATCCCGTGGTTTTATTGCTGTAACCCAATAACCTATTCTATAGAAGGAGTGATCTCCCCTATAAGAAGGGCGAGCTGTGTACAGGGGTGTCGAGCTGTTATATGGAAGTGACGAGCTCTTATGGAAGAAATGTTATGATAATAGCTCGGTATGGAGAGCTGGGCTTTATGATTAACGGGATTTTGAGCCATGATGGGTTAATATGGATAATATTGTATGGGGCCCAGACGAACTAAGGGAATGGTATAGGACCATAGTTATTATGGTAAATTAACAAAATACGAGAGTTTAATATTTATGATAACTTACTATATATGAGGAATTCTAATTCTAAGTCAGTAGTTAATTATGGTATTATGGTGTGAATAGGAGACGAGAACCCTATATTGGGAATACGTCTCTTATCTATATAAAGAGGACGCATACCTCACTTGTATTATAAATTAACTTTTATCTTACTTTGAGTTCTCGTTTATTAATTACTAAAGAGGCAACTTATGTAAGTATCGTAGGGCCTACGATGAGGTTGTTCGTCATAGATTTTGTTTTGTAGGTTAATTAGGCCGCCAGGAGTCATCTGGAGGTCGATCAGGAAACGATTTGAAAATCAGCGCTCTCTTTTCTTTTTGGTCGTATTATCAACCTTCAATAATTCATAAGAATGGTAGTCTTATTACTTATACTTATGAATGTACTTGAATCACCTCAATTGAATTTCGTATAAGATGGTTATGGATGAAATACGAAAATATGTAAATTCACCTTATGCGGAAATTGTCACTTGGTTGCCTCCGTGCCTTCAACTTCCACGCCTCCATTTTCTTGCTATTAAGTACGTTACTCAATCACATACATCATGTGATCGTGTGAATGGTGTTCCAGGTTTATTATTCTCAAGAACACTTCAAATACCAGCAATTTTTTAACAAAATCTTACAAATGATCAAAGCGCAATATCCTCTAAAATTAGATAAATGATGTATAAGAATTTGATTAATGCACTTTTAATGTATATTATTACTCTAAGAATTAATACGTTCATAGTTAATATAAAATTATGTTCCAACATAAATCACCAACTACGATTCAATGTTTCACTTCCCCATTCACTAGTGAAGAATAATAATTTTAAAATATATTGCTAATTTAGAATGGTTCTTGGGGCATTTTAGTTCAAATCGTTTTAGAAAGTCGAACTTCCCAAAACTAGTTTTGTACCCATTCTAGATAGTCAGACTTTCTAAAATAACTCGATACTCATTCTAGAAAATAAATTCACCCATTCTAAGAAGTACGATTTTTGGTCTGTAACCCATTTAACTGTTCTACAAAGTGATTTTCGAAAATGAATTTTGAAAAGAGGTTATACAAAGCACTAGAAAAAAACTGCATTTTGCTGATGGGCGTGATCCATCAGCATTCGTTGACTGATGGATTCCGCCGTCAGTATTTTTGGCGTCAGTAAATGATTTGCTGACGAAATTAACTGACCCGTCAGCAAAATATTATAAAAATAATTAGGTTGGCTAGCCCAGCCCGTCCCCATCCCGACCCAACCCAACCCACGTCAATTTAAATCACACATATGGCATGGACGGGATTTAAACCGTCAACAAATTCTGCCCATCAGCGATCGTCAACATATGTTGACGATTTTTCGACTCGTCAGCAAAATCCGTCAGCATTCGCTTGATTTTTTGTAGTGAAGTATGATATTAGAAATGATTTTGAAAATGCGTTCTACAAAGTATGATATCCAGAACGATTTTTCAAAACCCGTTCTAAATTAATGTGATTTTTTTCGAATGAGTTTTGAAAAACATTTTAAAGAGTATGATATCTAGAAACAAAACTCGTTCTAGATTAATGTGATTTCTTGATCAGATTTTCGTACACCAGTTCTAAAAAGTAAAATATCTAGAATGAGTTTTCTTAAACTCATTCTAAAAAATAGTAAACTAATAAAAAAATGAAATAAAAACAGTTGTCAAAAAGTACACCAAAACATTAATACTAAATAATATGTATATACTACCAAGAAATATACCAAAATTCAATAAAAGTAAGATATTCACGCAGTTTTTAAAATAAATACAACATTTAGTGCATATACTAATTAGTTCACCCACAAATATACCAAAACAATTAACATTACCAAAGAGTTGATCTAAAATAAATAGTATAGCGAAAAAATATTTACAAGCATCACCGCAATATCTTGTTATTCTCACAGAATACTGGATTATATTAGTTAATAATAAAAAAAATTGCACATATTAAACCTGGATATACACGTCAAAGTTTTGTCTCCCGAGACTTTGAAAAGATTGGTTATTTTCAAAAACTATGTCCACAAAGTGAAGTGTCATTGTAGCTGTCATTTGCTAAGTAATATTTGTAGTAAGTGAGGGATAAAGGGATGAATGTTTCTGAAAACCTGGATACACACATTAAATATTCATCTCCCGAGACTTTGAAAAGATCATTTATTTTTAAAAACTATGTCCCCAAATTTTGTGTGTGGATTAGTTTTGCCAAATCCTCCAATTCTCGATCCTCTTCAAAAACTGTTTTGCAGATTTTTGTAAATTTTCCACAACAATTCACATGATATCACTAGTGGAAAATCAGTGATTAGAGGCGGTTTTGACCCGCCTCTAATCAAGGCGCCGCAAATACGTACCATTAACCGGGCGGCGGTTCAAACCGCCGCAAATAAGAGAATTCTGGCAGCGGTTCTTATAACGAACCGCCGCCTCTAGTCTTTACAATTATCGTTTAACCGCCCCATAATGCATAAAAGGAGGCAGTTACTTTATACGAACAACCTCAAAGTGTGTCAATAGGAGGCGGTTATTGAATTCGAACCGCCGCAATTTTCATCGCAGTTAGAGGCAGTGATTTATCATAAACGCCTCAAATTCCCATTAAAAAAATATGGTTTCTTTGAATGAACCTGATCATCAATCAAAAGACATTATCTGATATAACATACCGACCACAATAGCAAAAGAGATTTATGTTCATCAAAATAAGATAATTATTGACAAAACGCATAGATGAAAGTATTGACAAAAGCAACTCAATCACCAAAAAAGTCGTTAATAGCTTTTGCAAATGCTTGATAACATCACGGAAAATGCGTTCATGATCATCTGTATTTCCCTCTTCATCTGTGACATTAACATATCAAAATAAGATAATTATTTGAAAAACATTCTCAATGACCTTAAAATTGAACAATAAATACTTGTGCAAGCTTAAAAACAGCTAAAGCTCTATTTTTTACATTAGTTTTTTGAATTCAAATAAAATACAAGATGCGCCAAAAGGCATTTTGTTTTCCATTTTTTCTTTTTTGGCACTCTATTCAAAATAATGTTGATGCTTTCATAATGAGTTGTGCATGTTCAAACAAAACCCAGGAAACATTGACAGGCCCAACTTATCTTTATCAACTTGCTATAAAGTGCAAACTATATATCAAGCCCATTTGCCAACAATCCTCACACAATACACCCTGAGCCACAAATCGTAAAGCTAAACTCACATGGCACTGACCTTAATACAAATTTGAACACGACTTTCTAGCGATGCACCATAGTTGTGGGATTTGGGGCTCTCCTTGTGACAGTAAATCCACTATTTTCTCTTATCCAAATGAATAGCTGGAACTACAAAACAATAGCAACAAACCTTTGGACTCGGATTTCTCTTTTGGATAAAAATTTTCATAATCTGCCAACATAGGCAAAACAAATATCAGACTTAGGATACAAGCTTTCCAGAATGACGTTGAAAAAACTTAAAACAGAAGCTCTTACTCTTCTTCTTTGGTGCTCCCGTGGAGAAAAATCTACTAATTTTGGGATTGGCATTAAATTGGTTAAAATCCGATAAAAAAGCCCTAGAAATTGGTCTTTTACTAGCTCCAATTCTGGATAAATAACACCTGAGAAACTCTAGGTTAATTTTATAGCAAAATGAAGCAGTAAAACACAAAAGTAATTTTATATCCAAAACAAAATGTTTTGAGCTTACCCTCAGAATGTGCATAATTTGGAATGAAATAAAATTATCCTTTAATTTCTTTGCCTCTTCAAACAGGGTGGAGATATTTTGGTTTTTCACCTTCCATTGACCCTGAATTTGTCACGAAAAAATAATAATGATAATAATTATTATTATTTAAAAAAAACACTCGACGACATCAGTAAAACTAGATAGATGTAAGGAATGATAAAAAAACAGTTTTGAATTAAATGCTAAGGAACTGGCATCAATAAAATCGTGTCTAGCCAAATGTAAATAAATGCATGCATGGATTAATATTGCATAGTTGTAATAATGAAAAAAAATATGCAATTGGCATGCATTAAGCAATTGGCCTATAAATCTCGTACAACCACTAGACATTTGAATTATATTTTTGTTTTTTAAAAAAATAGATATCAACACACAAAAAAAAACCTGAAAATATAAACCTGCATGCATACAAGTTTCGAGTCACCTCGAACTCGAGCACTTGTAAAACCTCTTCGAATTGCACCTTTCAATCCTAATATAAAAGCAAGATATTCAGCAACATTATTGGTTGCTACGCCTAGGCTTTCGCGCAACCTAAGAATCTATCATGTGACAAGTATTAGATATACACAAGTTAAAATCAGAGGTCCAGAACAAAAAATAAAATAAAATTAATAATAATTAAAAAAAAACTTGCAAAAAAATTTGTGGTGCTTACCAAATTTCCATCATCAGAATGCAATACATCTCCGACACCAGCTTGCCCAGGATTTCCTTTTGAAGCACCGTCAAATTAAAGAGTACACGATCGCTGCTAATGTTAATGTTTAGGATTAATAAAAAATAGTTAAAAAAAACTTGGGGTTTAGTATATATAACTAGAAATAAACAGAGATATGTTTAAAATCACAAATATTTCTTACCCCATAATCTGACCATAAAGTTGCATTTGGCCTCTTCTTCGTCACGGGCTCACTAGACGTTTCACCTCTCGAATAAGGAACCTGATATGCGGAAAATTAGATGTTTGTACATCTTGAAATAATAAAAGAAATGGTGTACATGGAAATATGAAATGAGCTTCTTAGCATATGCAAAAAGATAGATATTTTAACTAGCACCAAGTTTGTCAGATGTACAACTGCATAACTTATTGGGTCGACATACAAGCAAAAACCAGCAACTTAATTAAGTGAATGAAAAAATTGTACAATTTAAATAAGGAGATCAAGTGCAATTGACAAGGCATATCTATTTATCAGCAGTTTATAATTCATCGACTTTCTAAACATACTTTTGAACAGAACAGCTCAAAAAACACAATAATCTTAAGATTGTGATGAGCGCAAAAATCAGATTCATATGTACTCAATCTAATAAAGGTAATTGTAAATTATATATTATAAAAAGGTCGAATATGTAAATATCAGCTGACCTGTATAGGACACAGCTTGATATCCCCAAAAATCCCATCAGTCATATCAGAATATCTAATGGTGTGTAAAGCATTCATAAACCCACAAGTGACAAGTATTTTCTCCGTGTCCTTGGGCATGTTGCAACCTTTAAACATAATGACAGGTGAATTGGAAATCTGCCAGGTACATAATTAAAAATCAATCGCATGTTAAATTTCATGATTCACCAACAACGTACTATCATATTAAAAAAAATAAAAAAAATAAACAAATCACATGTCAAATTTAGATGATGAGTGATTACCGAAGTGTCAACTTGATCCTGACAATCACTTAAGCTGTTGTAGACACCGAAAAGATCATCTTTACGAAAAATGAAAAACTCCTCCTTGTCCTTCATTATCGGTTCAGGGTCGACTTTTCGCTTACGCAAGTGAACACCACTAAGCTTTTTCGAAGAATAGCACTGAGACTAAAATCTTGTCAAAAGCAATCCCAAATTTTCTGTTCTAACACCTGAGTTTGGGAAGGTTGCGATCCGGGAAGGACTAAATTACCCACGGGATGGGCTCTTTGTAATGAAACAGCCGGTCCTCGATATTATAGTTGAACAACATGCATTAAACAAACTAATCATTCCAGATTTGTCTCCCTTGATTTTTTGCGATGACATGTACAACTTACTCATCAAAACACTCATAAAATGCATTAAAACAAGGAAAAATTAGAGAGATACCAATTAAGTATTTTAATTCATTCAAAGAACAAGTCAGAGTAATTTAACAAGCTTAAACATTGAAAATATTGACCTAATTAATCCAGATAATTCTATAAAACGAATAAAAAATTCTATCAGTGTAAAACAGTCGAATAAGTGAAAAAACTAAATTCAAGGTCTCAATTTAAGAACTTGAAAACACATGACATGCACACAGCATTCAACACAAAAGATCAAAACTCAAATATAGTGCGCAGGATAAAGCCAAACGGGAAAGGGGGAAAATGTAGAATCCAATTCAAAACCAAATTAGTAATTAACAATACCTCAAAAATAAAATAAAATAAAATAGGTAAACTCCAATGATAATTTCAAAACCCTTACTCTTGTTGCATCTTCAGTGTTTCGTGTTCGTGGGTAGGTTGGGGTTAGGGGTTAAGGTGTGTGCGAGAGTTAACTGAAATGGATGAAATTGTTTTGCGCTTGCTGGTTAAGCCCCAGATGCAGTCTGGTAGGCCAGGATACGTGCAAGACTTGGTTCAGGGTAGCTCTGCCCTAACACAACCGGCCGAATGAGGAAAAGGAGTAGAATAGCTCTGTCTCCATGAAAGAGGTGGAGCTCTTCCCCGCCGTCAGTAAGGGCTGACCTGTTAAAAAAGGAAAGAAAGAGYAGAGGTGGTAAGAACTGAGTTGGAGGTAGAGAAGAACATGGGGAAGGCCTGGAATAGGGGGACCTTTTTCTAGATTCCCAGTAAAAGAGACAAGTGGGACCACTTGTCAGAGTTTGTTATATAACGATCCTTGATTCACGCCATGTGTTCCTGAAATCCCGGAAAGAGGTCCTCGTTGGGAAGAAGCCGTATATCTCTGACAGACCTGGACAGGAGCTTACGCCGGTAAATAGAATGCTAGGCCTGATCTGTCCGCTTGAGAAGCATTCTTGATAGGACGGTCCTGAGAACGATGAAGCCAGAGGTGGTTTGGTCAGACCTGATCTCCAGCTTACCTGAGGGGGAACAAGTGGGACCACTTGTTCAGAATATGTTTCCCCTAAACGGCCCATGATTCGCGGCACGTGTCCCTGGGATCCCGGCTGGGGTCCCCAGTATGGCAAGCTATAAATATCCCAGCCTTGAGGCAGGGAAAGGTATGTTCTCTTGAGCACTCTCAGTTATTTTCCTGAAATACACCTCAAACGCTTATTGACTTAAGCATCGGAGAGGTTTCCACCGGAAAACCACCGGTGGTCCTTTCTAATCCTTGTTTGTGGTGCAGGTCGGAGAAATATTAATCGTTTCCTGGTGCTGTGTAAATCTTGGGGCCATTTTTCAGGCTGAAACACAGTCAAACCCGCTTCATTTGAGACTGGTTTGTTGAAGTCGCATAAATGGGTTTGCACTGTTCATCATCTTCCACTAGTTCAGGCATGTTATCAAAAACCTTGCCCACACCAGTGGAATGCTTCGAAATATTTGTAAGCTGTAAATAATCATCTGACTCCTCCGAGTCCTAATATCAGACCCATCCTCCTAATCATCCACAACACTACCCAAATCATCATTCACAACATTAATTTTGACATCTCATGTGTTAAACTCATTTACCTTTAGATTCAAAATTATTTCAGGTGCAGTGGGCTTGAGTTTCCCGCCTGTAGAGCAATTTGTCTTGGGGGAGCTTGGTTCATCCCCGCTCTATTCATCACTCGACTCAGAATCATCCTTTGCTCCAGAATTAGGTGTCAGTAATGGTGGGAAGTCTTCTCCTCGGAGTGGGCTTAAAGGAATTTACCCCTTGATTTGAAGAGTTCGGCCCGCTCACCCCAGTCCATCCCGTATAATGACTGCGATGAGTATATCCTCCCCCTGCTCCAGATCCGTAGAAGAGCAAGATGATCTCACTGAGATCGAAAGAATATCAGAAGAAGGGGAGAGCTTTTTTATTTATTTTTTAATGTTGCTCAGGGATATATGTTAAATTACGGTAGTTCAAGTTTCCATTCCTGGAGGCGGTTCGTTTACAGAACCGCCTCTGACAATATGGAAGGCGATTTTATATACAAACCGCCACCCGGTCAAAAACTTCTGAGGCGGTTCTTAAATGAACCGCCACCCGAACAAAGAACTAAGAGGCGATTTTTTAAAGAACCACCTCAACCGCCTCAGTTGTTATTATATGATGCGGTTCATGTCAAGAACCGCCACCCTATGATTTTTTTTTATAATTATAAGACGGTTTAGACGACAGAAGCGCCACATATATCAATTTTGAGGCAGACCTAAATTAAACCGCCTTATATGAGGGGTCTCTAATTTGACTTTGTGTACTAGTGTATTAATAGTACGTTAAAGAATTTAATTTTAAAAAAAAGGTGGGGGGTGGGGAATTAGTCCTTAAAAAGTAATAAAAAAAAATCTAGTGGGACTGCAATTTTCTCTAATTATCCCAATAATAATATTCAACTGTAAACTGATTTATCACCCTTCGAACAAGGACTCGGGCATTCACTGCATTAAAAAATATTAATAATAAAAGAACAAACATGTAGAATAGTCATTAAAAAAACCGAACAATATCCGTAAATGATTAACATAAATTTGTCTTGCTTTTAGTTAGTATTTTAGTTCATTTTTGTTATTGTTTTCGGTGAAAGTTTGATAGATTGGGCATATTTTCACATTTTCTTATCTCCAACTTGTTTTACCGTATTTTAATTATAATTAATTAATTTTATATTTATTTTAGGTATTTTGAGGTATTTAGGTTTGGACGTAGTCAAGAATCGGCAAACGAATAGAGTTTCAGCGAAAACGGGCCGCGATTTGAAGAAATGACAGTTTTGGGCCTTCGAGAAGGGATGTCTCTTTGCCCAACCGGTATAGAAAGCTGGGCTGGCAGCACCTCCTGATTCTGGGCCTTCTAGAAGGGTCGTTTCTGGGCTCAACCGGTATGGAAAGTGCTGAAAGTCCTAGAAGGGGCGGAAACCCTAATTTTGACCCCTTTTTTAAGCCACTTACACCTATAAATACCCCCACCCTTCACATTCGAAAATACACAATATTCCTAGGGTTTCTAAGGCCTTTTGGGGGTTGACAACCCCAAGAGTGCCATTTTATTTTCTTAGTTTCTCTTCATAATTCTTAGTTTTAAATTCTTAGACTTTAGATTAATTTAGATTCAATATTTCATCGTGGAACGCTGCAATTTTCTTCGTTTAATTAGTAAAAACTTATCTCTTATGCTCTTTAATTTAGTTCACATGCTTTCAATTAGTTTTAATTAAATCTCTTAGAATAATTATTATTTCCATGACGAATTGTGATTTTGATTGCTTTGAGATTGTGATGTTGAGATTGATGATTGTTATTAGCTATATCATTATGGGTCTAGAGCCTAGATTCGTTGTGAACCATCAATTGGGTTTTCCAAGCGATCGTGGGA
>BMAC01000072.1:40036-51470 GCA_014905375.1 Phtheirospermum japonicum
GGTCGTTTCTGGGCTCAACCGGTATGGAAAGTGCTGAACGTCCTAGAAGGGGCGGAAACCCTAATTTTGACCCCTTTTTTAAGCCACTTACACCTATAAATACCCCCACCCTTCACATTCGAAAATACACAATATTCCTAGGGTTTCTAAGGCCTTTTGGGGGTTGACAACCCCAAGAGTGCCATTTTATTTTCTTAGTTTCTCTTCATAATTCTTAGTTTTAAATTCTTAGACTTTAGATTAATTTAGATTCAATATTTCATCGTGGAACGCTGCAATTTTCTTCGTTTAATTAGTAAAAACTTATCTCTTATGCTCTTTAATTTAGTTCACATGCTTTCAATTAGTTTAATTAAATCTCTTAGAATAATTATTATTTCCATGAAGAATTGTGATTTTGATTGCTTTGAGATTGTGATGTTGAGATTGATGATTGTTATTAGCTATATCATATGGGTCTAGAGCCTAGATTCGTTGTGAACCATCAATTGGGTTTTCCCAAGCGATCGTGGAGACGAATCAAAGCTCTAAAACCCTAGTTTTCTTAAATCATTTTATAAGTCTTTAGATAATTAATTCCTAGTTAAACTAATCTTTAGTTTTAATTAATTAGTTCTTAGCTTAAGTAATCTTAGATTTAATTTATTGCTCTTAGATTTAATTAATCTCTAATTCTTTTAAATCTCAAACAAAACCCTCCTTGTCGCGTGTTTAGATTATTTTTATTTTTATTTTCTTATTYGTTGAATTAAACACAAGAGGAACTTCTGAATCTAGCTTTCCTTTGAGATCGACACGAGTCAACTTACCCAACTACAAGTGATCCCGTTCTCTTGCAGGAGAACTTTTTAAAATTGACAACTTTAAATAAAAATAGGTGCGGAAAAGTTCGAATCAAAATTTTGGTGCCGTTTCCGGGGAAAGCTAAAGGTTGTGACTTTTGTGTTTGCTCTTCGTAACCTTATTTATGTTTTACTTGTTTCTTTTATCTTTCGTATTTGTTTGTGAATTTTCTTTTTTTTCATTTTTATCCTCCGCTGGTACGTTTAATCTTGTGCGTTGAGTATTTTGTATGCAAGGTACATCTCTCACACCTAGGTTCAACGACCTAAAAAAATAAAAAATAAAATAAAAAGAATTAATTGAAAATTAAAAAAAGAGAATGTCTAATTATGGTATAACGTCCGATTGGCGTTGCTTTCAACCGGCTATCCCATTGAGCTCCAAGATGCGGTATTACGATCTTGACTATTTCTACATAGAGCGAATCCCGATTTTTTATGGACATCCGAGCGAGGATCCAGTGAAATTTTTCCAAGAATACGAGGATATCACCTGGACTTTCCCTCTTCTCGGCCTTACAAGAGATCAAGTGAGGATGCGACTCTTCCATTATGCTCTAAAAGATCGGGCAAGAAAATGGTTAAATTATGCAGAGTCCGACTCCTTGCCAACGTGGGAGGATGTGTACGAAGAATTCATGTTGAAGTTTTACACTCCTAGATGGCAACAATGTTACTCAAGCCAAGACGACGTTCCGTATGCCCCACATGTTTATGATGACGAGTCTTATGCTTCTTCCAACCAATTTCCATACTATTCTAGATGTGTAGGTTACGAGCAAGACAATTAATTTTTGGCGCAGCAAAAGGATCAAGAAGCTGAGACCATGAGTTTTTAATACGAACTCGAAGATGACCCTTGTGAGTCTTTGAATCGAGTTTATGAGTCTATGAAACAAAGTATGGAGAATATGGTGAAGTCGTGCGCCCAAATAATGACTTCTTTGGAGAAATTGTCGAACGAGGGGGATGCGGTACCAATTCTTGATGTTGTGGAGCCCATCGTAGAGGTAGAGAATCCGAGCCCAACTACTTGCTTAGAGGAGGAATGTAACGATGAGGTTATGGAAAATTTGGATGAATTTTTTCCTCTTGTGCATGTTGATGTCGTGTTAGGTGATGGTGTGAAGATGTTGCCCTTGGAGAATCCGGAGGTTGATGTAGTAATGGATTTTCTTGAGTTTTGCATGAAAGAAGACGATGTAGTGCCGATTTTGGAGGATGTGCCCCACGTCATGCCGATAGAGAATCTGGTGGTTGCTGCGAATTCAAGTTTGATTAAGGATGATATAGGGGATGAGCCGATTTTCGAAGATGAATTTACTCCTCTTGAACTAGATGCTTTAGACATCGATGACAACGACGAATTTTTAAAACGGTCGGCGGCAATTTTGGGAATAGATTTGAACGACATTGTTGTGGACGATGTCAATTTTGATGAAGTGTTCGAGAAGGAATTTATTGAGCCTCTTTTTATCCCAACTGAGCCGTTAATGGATTTTAATTTTGAGTTGGTGGAAGAGTTTGTTGAGGAAATTTCCAAACCCCTGTGCCCGAATTTAGTTCCCATTATTTTTGAAGATGTTGAAGGGGATTTTAGCAAAACGAAGGAGAATGGATTGTGTGTTGATAAATTCTTATGTTCGACCGATCTCCTCATTTATCCAAAGGTAGTGGATCACACTGTGCCCAAATTGATTGTTGATATGTTTATGGTGATAGATTATTCGCTTTTTCGACCACCGAAGCGAATTGAAGTCTTATTTCTACGAATTGCTTACCATGCGCGCCTTGGAAAATTACATTGCATATGCTTACTTTGGGAGAATACTAAGGCGTGGCACGATCGTCACCTTTTCTTGGATCCGGGATAGCATCATTCGTATAAGGCGTCGAGCTTTCGACGTTAAACAAGCGCTTCTTGGGAGGCAACCAAAGTATTCGTTTTCTTTTCTTTTTATTAGTTAGTTTGTTCGTTTTTTTTTATCTTTCTAGGTATTTATTCAAGACATTTTCGATCACGAGTTCGAGACGAAGGATTATTACACGAACGCCTTTTTGGAGTTGCTCGCCAATTTTTCAGGGATGTTCTCTTATTCCCTATTTCCCTTGCTTTTCTTTTCTTTTACTTATGGCAATTAGGAGTTTGCCTCATTTTTAAAGGGGGGATGGTTGAGTTGTGATTTATATTTGAAAAATTGTGCAATTTGAAAATATTTAACGTGATTGATTACTATTTCTGCGTTGAATTGTGTTTGTATGGCTTGCCTATCGAAGTTAACTATGTTTGATTTGATGTTCTTGTCTTTGAGCGTGTATAGGTGCATAAAATTTTTCAAAAATTATATTTATATATTGTAAAATGGTACTTGGACGCAATTGATTTTGCAAAACCTTAAAAGCAACGTCGATTCAAAACTTCTTCATGCAAAAAGCCAATGAGTAGCCTGAGTGATTATCATCTTTGCATGTACTTGAATGAGTTTTGATTTTAGATCTCTTTGAAACCGCTCTGTGTAGTTGACTTTGAAAATGAGGTTAAGGCATAGAAAAAACCCTATTTCCGGCCATATCCATATATTTTTAGCCACTATAAATTGCGAATGAGTCAATCATAGCCAAATAATCCATGCCTATAGCCATGTGTGTTTTGAGTCAACCCCTACAACCCATTAAAAGCGTGGGGTGTTCGTTATTTTTATTGGTTATTAGAGTTTTGGAATTTTTATTAGGAATTTATGATTTTATGAATTTTTGTAATAAAAGACCACCATCCGAAAAATAAAAAAAAAAGAACCCCATAAAAAAGAATAAAAGGGGGATAAAAATACAAAAAAAAGAAAAAAATTAATAAAAAAAAAAAGAAAGCAAAAAACAAGGATGGTGAGTCTAGTTGAGTAGAGTTAAGTCATTGCATATGCGCTTTATGAAGGCTTGAGTTTAATTATTTATTTTCTTGAAGCCTAATGTTTAGAAGGCAAAAGAGTTGTGTAAGAAGCACATTATAAGCTTCAATTGTGTTTAAGTGGTTTGAGCTACAAGTCGGTAGTAGAGTTATGAGTTGAGAAATAGCCTAAATTTAAAGGCTACGTTATAAGTGTTTAGTGAGGTTTTTATTTTGAATGAGGTGAAGCAACTTGCTTCGTGATTAGATTAGGTTGGGTGAGTTAGCCACACAACTTATATATTCCACACCCGTCCAAAGAGCCTTACATTACAACCCGAAAAGACCTTTTCCGATTTTTAGTTCGACAACACACTTAATTTGCGATTGAGAAGAGATTAATTTTCGGTTCTTATTTATTGTGCATGTAATTATATGATTTGAGCGTATACACATCCTACGGAGCAATGCTTGAGTGCTTTTGAGTGAACACCCACATATATATTTCCCTTTTGAGAGGATGCATGAATTTGTTTTTGAAGCGACAATGTAATTAAGGTGGAGTGTTTGACATTGCGTGACTTGTATCTATATTTTCAAAAAATTATGTATGTAGCAACCCACGACTCATCGCGTAAGCCGATTTTCTTTCTAAGTTATACTTTGAATCTAACGTCTATTCGAGGCCGAACAAACAAATAAGCGTGGGGTAGTTGATTAACATGAATTTGTCTTGATTTTAGTTCATTTTTGTTATTGTTTTCGGTGAAAGTTGGATAGATTGGGCATATTTTCACATTTTCTTATCTCCAACTTGTTTTACTGTATTTTAATTATAATTAATTAATTTTATATTTATTTTAGGTATTTTGAGGCATTTAGGTTTGGACGTAGTCAAGAATGGGCAAACGAATAGAGTTTCAGCGAAAACGGGCCGCAATTTGAAGAAATGACAGTTTTGGGCCTTCTAGACGGGATGTCTCTGGGCTCAACCGGTATAGAAAGCTGGGCTGGCAGCACCTCCTGATTTTGGGCCTTCTAGAAGGGTCGTTTCTGGGCTCAACCGGTATGGAAAGTACTGAACGTCCTAGAAGGGGCGGAAACCCTAATTTTGACCCCTTTTCTAAGCCACTTACACCTATAAATACCCCCACCCCTCACATTAAAAAATACACAATATTCCTAGGGTTTCTAAGTCCTTTTGGGGGTTGACAACCCCAAGAGTGCCATTTTATTTTCTTAGTTTCTCTTCATAATTCTTAGTTTTAAATTCTTAGACTTTAGATTAATTTAGATTCAATATTTCGTCGTGGAACGCTGCCAATTTTCTTCGTTTAATTAGTAAGTTACTTATCTCTTATGCTCTTTAATTTAGTTCACATGCTTTCAATTAGTTTAATTAAATCTCTTAGAACAATTATTATTTCCATGACGAATTGTGATTTTGATTGCTTTGAGATTGTGATGTTGAGATTGATGATTGTTATTAGCTAGATCTTATAGGTCTAGAGCCTAGATTCGTTGTGAACCATCAAATTGGTTTTCCCAAGCGATCGTGGAGACGAATCAAAGCTCTAGAACCCTAGTTTTCTTAAAATCGTTTTATAAGTCTTTTAATTAATTTAAATGAATTCTATATTTAATTGCTCTTAGATAATTTAATCTTAGTCTTAGATAATTAATTCCTAGTTAAACTAATCTTTAGTTTTAATTAATTAGTTCTTAGCTTTAATAATCTTAGATTTAGTTTATTGCTCTTAGATTTAATTAATCTCTAGTTCTTTTAAATCTCAAACAAAACCCCCCTTGTCGCGTGTGTAGATTTTTTTATTTTTATTTTCTTTTTCGTTGAATCAAACACAAGAGGAACTTCTGAATCTAGCTTTCCTTTGAGATTGACTCGAGTCCAACTTACCCACCTAAAAGTGATCTCGTTCTCTTGCGGGCGAACTTTTTAAAATTGACAACTTTAAATAAGAATAGGTGCGAAAAGTTCGAATCAGTAAATTACATATGACTAGCATTTTAGAGACTTATGTAGTTTTCTCCCCATCATATCTTCAGAATATATTTTCTTTGAATACAAGAAATCATAACAATTAAAAAAAGAAACCAAAATAAATATATGATCACAGAGCACGAAGAATTAAGGCTCACGGAGTTTTCTCGACATGTTGGTAACAATGTGTTTATGAGTAAAAGACAGAAATTGAGCCATGTAGAGCTCGTGCATACGTAAGCATATGTTGACAGCTCGCCATGCCGTTGGTGGCTAACATTTTGTCTTGTCTTGTGTCAAATGAAAAGTGTACACGTATGGAATTTATAGTGGCTTCCTTTAGGGTTTGGTAGTTATATATGGGCACGTTGTAAACCTATTTTATTATCAATCAATGAACACACAACCCCTTTTGTTTGATCCTTATTTAATGTTCACGCTTTCATCTTTTTCTTGTTTTAGCAGCTTTGTGCTGCTCCTTTTGTTTGACATGGTATCAGAGCCAGCTGCGCTCTGATACATCGTTATCACTACAACATTTTTTTATGTTATTTCATATAAAATCATGACTGATCAAATTATACAACCTCAAGCACAACTTATTTCAATTATGCTGACCAATAATATTTATTTATTATGGAGACAACAAATTTGGGCTGTAGCAGCTGGTTATGGACTAGAAGGGTATCTTACTCGAGTTACTAAAGCACCAAATCAACATATTGTAGCGCCTGGAGAAGAAGATCAAGCCTTGAATCCAGGTTATGTTAATTGGAAAAGGCAAGATCAGCTTATGGTTTCATGGATCTTATCTTCCCTCATAAAAAGCTTACTCATCACCACAGTGGGCTCACTACATCTTCAGACATCTAGAGATCTATTGAGAACACTTTTGCTAATCAAAACAAAGAAAAAGTGATGCAAATAAGGCTACAACTGCAGATCTTGAAGAAAGGAAGTTTGAGCATGTGGGATTTTCTGAACAAAATCAAGTCTTGCTGTGATTTGCTGTCTGCAGTTGGAGAGATTATAACTGAGTCTGATCAAATCCTTTATATACCTTGGATGCCTTGGTCCTGAATATAATCCAGTTCTTGTTTCTCTTACATCAAGGGCCCCACTCATCCCATAACACTCACTGAAGCTCACTCTATCCTTCTCAGATTTGAGAATAGGCTGGAGACATTGGAAACCAATTTGGTACTGCAAAAGTAATTGGTTTCTCTTTGAATCTCACCACTGGAGGTAGAGGAGGTAGATCAAGCATTAATTCCCTCAAATAGATATAGAGCTCGCAAGGCACACAAGAATCAAGCTATAGAGGAAGAGGTGTAAATTATAGAGCAGAGGAGGAAGAGGAAGCTTCTATAAATCTAAGTTCCAAATATATGTCACTTTACTGGGCATACTGTAGACAAATGTTATAAGAGGATGAATATGGATTTTTCCTCCATGAGCAACTCAGGTCATCAAGCAAATCCGCATAAGAACAGTCAAATGAGTGAGTGCGTTTCAAAGTGGAATTCGACATTATATTTGAGCCTAGAACGGCAATCAAGGCGCAAGCTCTGGCTGATTTCATGCAAGAAATGACCGGCCCCCGGGGTGAACTAAGGGAATGGATGGTTTTTACTGATGGTTCTGTGTGCAATCAGGGTTGTGGGGCTGGAATCGTCTTGATAGACCCGACAGGCGTATCTACCGAGTTCGCTATACGATTAGATGCCACGCTTTCTAACAATGCTGCTGAGTATGAAGCCTTGTTAAGAGGAATCTAAATAGCGAAGGATCTGGGAGCAGAGCGAGTAAATGCCAAGGTAGATTCACAGCTCGTGTGTAAACAAGTTAGTGGGGAGTTTGAGACAAGGGAAGAAAACATGCAGAGCTACCTGGAAAAATTCAGAGAGCTAGCTAAAGAGATGGAGGAATTAAATGTCACTCAGATTCCSAGGGAGGAAAATAGTCGCGCGGACTTTTTGGCAAGAGTAGCAAGTTCAGCTACTAATTGCTAYGAACGGACGATCACCTTRTTGAAAGCGGAGGGAAAGCTTGGGGTCGAGAAGATCTGCGCGGTTATCGAGGAGGAAGATTGGCGTTCCCGCATAAGAAGATACTTAGAGCAGAAGATCTTACCAGAAGACAGGAGAGAAGCGGCAAAAGTGCGGATCAGGTCTGCTAGGTTTTGCTTGATCAAAGGGGAGCTGTTCAGGAGAGGATTTGGCCGGCCTCTTTTAAGGTGCTTAACGCAAGCAGACGGGGCGCTGGTGCTAAGGGAGATACATGAAGGTTGTTGCGGGAACCATATGGGGGCCAGAGCTTTAGCCAGTAAAGTGTTAAAGGCTGGATATTTCTGGCCTTCTTTAAGAAAGGAAGCTGAAGACTTCGTAAGAAAATGCGAAAAGTGCCAAAAAATGGCTCCCTTAATTCACCAGCCGGCGGAAGAGCTGTCGGTAATGAGCTCCCCTTGTCCCTTTGCAAAATGGGGGATTGATTTGGTGGGCCCTTTCCCGGTGGCTCCAGCTCAAAAAAGATTCCTGATAGTAGCCATTGATTACTTTAGCAAATGGGTCGAGGCGGAAGCTCTGGCGAAGATAACGGAAGGGGCAGTAATGGGATTCATCTGGAAGAATGTGGTCTGTCGCTTCGGAGTGCCAAGAATAATAATATCGGATAATGTAACCCAATTTGCTGGAGCCAAAATTAAAGCCTGGTGTACCAAGATGAAAATTCAACAGCATTTCACAGCCGTGTACCACCCTCAAGCAAATGGTCAGGTCGAGGTGACTAATCGTATTTTGGTACAGGGACTTAAGTCTCGCCTAGAAAGATCTGGGGGAAAATGGGCAGAAGAATTGAGCGCGGTATTATGGGCGTATCGCACAAATCCAAAGACAAGTACTGGTGAAACCCCTTTTAGCCTAGTATATGGCATGGACGCCGTCGTGCCTGCAGAAATTAGCTTGGAAACACACCGAATCCAAAATTTTAACGAAAGCCAGAATGAGCTACTAAGACAAGATGCTCTGGACCTCATCGAGGAAAAAAGAGACCAGGCCGCAGTCAGGATGGCACATATAAAGGGGCGAGTAAAAGCGACATATGACAGGTCTGTTGTAAAGAGACAATTCCAAGTCGGAGACCTGATCTTGAGAAGATCTGATTTGGGGAAATCCAAGGGAAAATTAGATGCAGCATGGGAAGGACCCTTTCGGGTTATCCAGGTCTTATCCGGAGGAGCTTATAAAATAGAGGAGTTGGATGGCACAGCAGTTCCCCGCGCTTGGAAYATTGTCAAYTTAAGAAAATTTTACACTTAATTRTAACGTCTTGTTTTCCCTGATTAAATTTGCAGTTGAATGAATTTATAGTTCAYAATGGGARAAGYYAACRAACAYGGTTATTATTAATGACACGAAMAAYAGAACATGRGAAGACACCTTCGCGGTGCATTAATAATTACATAAGCACGTATCATCGAAGCATAAAAAGACAGGAGTATAGCCTTAGGATGAGGGCGTAGAATCGAGAAGCTAGCGGAGACGCTTAATCTCGTCCTCACGCTCCACGAGACGAATGCGAAAATGCTCAGACACATCCACCGCGATATCCCACTCGACAAGAAGTTCCGCGTTCTCCTTCTTCAAGTCAGCAACGATTTTTTCAAGGCGCTGTCGCTCGTAAAGAAATTCTGATTTTTTCTGAGCCAATTTCTTCATACGTTCTCGCAACTGATCCTGCAATTGGGCAACTTCTTCCTTCAGACGTTCTTTTTTATGGAGCATTCGGATATGCTCCTCGGGAGTAAAGAAGTTGGAGGAAGATGAAGACGCCATTACGCAAGGAATATAAGCTAAAGAAGAGTACCATTATATAGGACAAGAAGGCATGGGAAACCGCTTTGGCGCGCAAAGGGACCCAGAAAGAGCGGGAAAATATATTTGAGTTTTGGAGCGGAAAAAAAAAAATATTCAAGCCAGGATTGGGTAAAGACGACTGCCCATAATTTTGCCTGACCTGATTTTCAGTTTAAGCCAGGATTGGCTAAGGACGGATGTCATAAATTTTTCCCGATCTGATGGTCAGTCTAAGCCAGAATTGGCTAAGGATGGATGTCCTAAATTTTTCCTGACCTTATTGTCAGTTTAAGCCAGGATCGGCTAAGGACGGATGTCCTAAATTTTTCCCGACCTGATAGTTAGTCTAAGCCAGGATTGTCTAAGGGCGGATGTCCTAAATCTTTCCTGACCTTATTGTCAGTTTAAGCCAGGATTGGCTAAGGACGGATGTCCTCAACTTTTCCAGACCTGATTTTAAGTTCAAATCAGGATTAGCTGGGGACGAATGTCCTTAATTTTTCTTGACCCGATGGTCAGTAAGCCATGATTGACTTCGGATGAATATCTTCAATCTTGCCTGACCTGATGGTCAGTTCAAATCAATGTCCCTAATCTTACATAAAACATAATGATCGTTTTAGGCCAGAAGAGGTTAAGCTGGATATCCACGATTCTATAAGTATAACGAATTTTGAGTTCTCTAACTTGCCTGGGCAGGTATCTGGATACAAGTTGTGATTAAAATGATCTAGGGGAAATGAAGCTGTCAGAGTTTCAGCTACATTTCGCCAAAATTGAGAAATTCCAGATGAATCTCGGAGGCACAGCCATCAAAATATTGAAAGCAATTATAAAAAAGAAAATTTAAGACCACAAGAAGGCATGGATATATAAGGCATGGATATTTGCATGACCAGATATGGATGAAAAACACAGGAAAACCAAAAATACTTTCAGTACATCACAATTTCAGAATGCACGAAAACAGACTTCGCATACACAAGAGGGGCTATCATTATTACAAAAATCCCAGGAAAATAAGAAAAATTTGTTAAGGAGAAGGTCCGCGATTTGAAGCCAAAGCACGACGAACTCGCCAGAGTTCGCGCTCAGTCTCATGTAGACGACGGCGATACTTGTCTGACCTTTCAGTAAGAGTGTGGGCCTCGCCCGCAGCAACGGTGAGGCGGTTAATGGACTCGATTAGGTACGCCTTCTCCTCTTGCATTTGGCGGTTGATCTGGCGAAGCTCCAGCCACTCTCTTTTGTAATGGCGTTTCTTCTCCCTCTTCCTGTTCAGTAAGCGATAAAGATAGCTGATTTTTTCCTTCAATAGAACCAATTGGTCAGACAGCTTGAACTTTTCAACAACCAAGGATATATTCTTTCTCTTAACGGTTTCAATTTCCTGAAGAAGAGGGGAGGAAGCCATGACGGATATTTAGGGTATAACAAGTATGCAGAGATTCATGGGTATACTGGCGTCAATTTAAAGGGGAAGGAGCACGTGTTGTGGACCTTGCAAAATTAGGGTTTCCTGAAATAAAGGAAACCCTAGAAATTCAACAGTCGCTATAAAAATGAGATATTTATCTAAAAAAAAAAAAACACAACAAAAAGAAAAGAGATATAATCCAGTTCGATACTCATTATGAGCAAATACTGAGATTGGTAAAAAAGTTGGATAAACATGCCACACAGGCTACATACAGATCTGACCAGACAAAACAAGAGCAAAATTAGAGGCACAAGCGGCTCGACTTTCCACACCTGCATAAGCTCCAGTCTTAACCCCTCCTTATGACTGATCTGGAGTTTGCGACGACTCAGCGAATTCCTGTGCGAATTGAGTTGATTCCTGCAGGTCGCCTAA
>BMAC01000072.1:61070-78021 GCA_014905375.1 Phtheirospermum japonicum
TGTTATTGTTTTCGGTGAAAGTTGGATAGATTGGGCATATTTTCACATTTTCTTATCTCCAACTTGTTTTACCGTATTTTAATTATAATTAATTAATTTTATATTTATTTTAGGTATTTTGAGGTATTTAGGTTTGGACGTAGTCAAGAATGGGCAAACGAGTAGAGTTTCAGCGAAAACGGGCCGCGATTTGAAGAAATGACAGTTTTGGGCCTTCTAGAAGGGATGTCTCTGGGCCCAACCGGTATAGAAAGCTGGGCTGGCAGCACCTCCTGATTCTGGGCCTTCTAGAAGGGTCGTTTCTGGGCTCCAACCGGTATGGAAAGTGCTGAACGTCCTAGAAAGGGGCGGAAACCCTAATTTTGACCCCTTTTCTAAGCCACCTACACCTATAAATACCCCCCACCCCTCACATTCGAAAATACACAATATTCCTAGGGTTTCTAAGGCCTTTGGGGGTTGACAACCCCAAGAGTGCCATTTTATTTTCTTAGTTTCTCTTCATAATTCTTAGTTTTAAATTCTTAGACTTTAGATTAATTTAGACTCAATATTTCGTCGTGGAACGCTGCAATTTTCTTCGTTTAATTAGTAAGTACTTATCTCTTATGCTCTTTAATTTAGTTCACATGCTTTCAATTAGTTTAATTAAATCTCTTAGAACAATTATTATTTCCATGACGAATTGTGATTTTGATTGCTTTGAGATTGTGATGTTGAGATTGATGATTGTTATTAACTAGATCTTATAGGTCTAGAGCCTAGATTCGTTGTGAACCATCAAATTAGTTTTCCCAAGCGATCGTGGAGACGAATCAAAGCTCTAGAACCCTAGTTTTCTTAAATCGTTTTATAAGTCTTTTAATTAATTTAAATGAATTCTATATTTAATTGCTCTTAGATAATTTAATCTTAGTCTTAGATAATTAATTCCTAGTTAAACTAATCTTTAGTTTTAATTAATTAGTTCTTAGCTTAAATAATCTTAGATTTAGTTTATTGCTCTTAGATTTAATTAATCTCTAGTTCTTTTAAATCTCAAACAAAACCCCCCTTGTCGCGTGTGTAGATTATTTTTATTTTTATTTTCTTTTTCGTTGAATCAAACACAAGAGGAACTTCTGAATCTAGCTTTCCTTTGAGATTGACTCGAGTCAACTTACCCACCTAAAAGTGATCTCGTTCTCTTGCGGGCGAACTTTTTAAAATTGACAACTTTAAATAAGAATAGGTGCGGAAAAGTTCGAATCAGTAAATTACATATGACTAGCATTTTAGAGACTTATGTAGTTTTCTCCCCATCATATCTTCAGAATATATTTTCTTTGAATACAAGAAATCATAACAATTAAAAAAAGAAACCAAAATAAATATATGATCACAGAGCACGAAGAATTAAGGCTCACGGAGTTTCTCGACATGTTGGTAACAATGTGTTTATGAGTAAAAGACAGAAATTGAGCCATGTAGAGCTCGTGCATACGTAAGCATATGTTGACAGCTCGCCATGCCGTTGGTGGCTAACATTTTGTCTTGTCTTGTGTCAAATGAAAAGTGTACACGTATGGAATTTATAGTGGCTTCCTTTAGGGTTTGGTAGTTATATATGGGCACGTTGTAAACCTATTTTATTATCAATCAATGAACACACAACCCCTTTTGTTTGATCCTTATTTAATGTTCACGCTTTCATCTTTTTCTTGTTTTAGCAGCTTTGTGCTGCTCCTTTTGTTTGACATGGTATCAGAGCCAGCTGCGCTCTGATACATCGTTATCACTACAACATTTTTTTATGTTATTTCATATAAAATCATGACTGATCAAATTATACAACCTCAAGCACAACTTATTTCAATTATGCTGACCAATAATATTTATTTATTATGGAGACAACAAATTTGGGCTGTAGCAGCTGGTTATGGACTAGAAGGGTATCTTACTCGAGTTACTAAAGCACCAAATCAACATATTGTAGCGCCTGGAGAAGAAGATCAAGCCTTGAATCCAGGTTATGTTAATTGGAAAAGGCAAGATCAGCTTATGGTTTCATGGATCTTATCTTCCCTCATAAAAAGCTTACTCATCACCACAGTGGGGCTCACTACATCTTCAGACATCTAGAGATCTATTGAGAACACTTTTGCTAATCAAAACAAAGAAAAAGTGATGCAAATAAGGCTACAACTGCAGATCTTGAAGAAAGGAAGTTTGAGCATGTGGGATTTTCTGAACAAAATCAAGTCTTGCTGTGATTTGCTGTCTGCAGTTGGAGAGATTATAACTGAGTCTGATCAAATCCTTTATATACTTGGATGCCTTGGTCCTGAATATAATCCAGTTCTTGTTTCTCTTACATCAAGGGGCCCCACTCATCCCATAACACTCACTGAAGCTCACTCTATCCTTCTCAGATTTGAGAATAGGCTGGAGACATTGGAAAACCAATTTGGTACTGCAAAAGTAATTGGTTTCTCTTTGAATCTCACCACTGGAGGTAGAGGAGGTAGATCAAGCATTAATTCCTCAAATAGATATAGAGGCTCGCAAGGCACACAAGAATCAAGCTATAGAGGAAGAGGTGTAAATTATAGAGGCAGAGGAGGAAGAGGAAGCTTCTATAAATCTAAGTTCCAAATATATGTCACTTTACTGGGCATACTGTAGACAAATGTTATAAGAGGATGAATATGGATTTTTCCTCCATGAGCAACTCAGGTCATCAAGCAATCCGCATAAGAACAGTCAAATGAGTGAGTGCGTTTCAAGTGGGATGGATCATGAGACTCAGGGGCTACAAATAACATCACTTATGATTTCAGCAACCTCAATATGGCGACAGATTATCAAGGAGGAGACAAAATGCACATGGGAAATGGAACAGGTTTGTCAATATCTCACTATGGTAACTCATTTGTTAGATCTTCTCCATGTAAGGACTCTGATCCATCCTTCTTGCTTAAAAATCTCCTACATTTCCCATCCATCACAAAGAACCTAATTAGTGTGTCTCAACTTTCCAAAGACAACAAAGTGTTTTTTGAATTTCACCCTTATTCTTGTGTTGTGAAGGACCCATCCACAAGAATGTTACTGCTCAAAGGGACAATTAGAGATGGTCTTTGTTGCTTCAATATCACCAACATCAAAGTCGAGAAATCAACCACTTAGATCATGTTTTTCATTTATATTCCAAACTCTCAATAAATTATGCTGAGATGAAAAATAAGGTTGCTTTGGATGTTTGGCATTTTGGAATAAGGCATGCACCCCTAGATGTTGTTATAAAGGCACTTGCTAATTTTAATGTTGATTTCTCTGATAATAATGGAAATGATGCTTTGTTTTCTTCATGTATGAAATTAAAGTGTCACAGATTACCTTTTCCTAACTCACGCACTGTCCATAATGAATTTGATCTCATCCATAGTGATTTGTGGGGACCAGTACCTGTTAGGTCATCACTTGGATTCACTTATTATATGAACTTCATTGATCATGCCACCAAGTTTACCTGGATTTACTTTCTCAACAATAAATCTGATGCACTTAAATCTTTTGTGCATTTCAAAAATCTTGTTGAAATACAGTATAACAAGAAAATTAAGGCACTACAGACATATGGAGGAGGATAATTCATTGTTATGAGCAAATTTATGTCTGAAAATGGAATAATGCATAGGATGTCCTGTCCTTATACTCCACAACAAAATGGAGTTGTTAAAAGAAAGCATTGAGGTAGGTTTAGCTTTGATATCGCACTCTGATGTGCCAACAAGGTATTGGGATAGTGCCTTCTCAACAACCACTTATATTATCAATTGAAGACCCTTAAAAACCATTAATGACAGAACTCCCTTTGAAGCCTTGAACAAACATAAACTAAATCTACATACACTAAGAGTTTTTGGATGTCTTCGCCATCCTTTACTCATACCATACAACCATAATAAGCTTCATTTCAGAAGTGAGCCAGCAACCTTCACAGGGTATAACCCAAATTATAAGGGGTACAAAGTGTTATTGAATGGAGGAAGTGTAATAATTAATAGACATGTTATCTTTCATGAAAAGATTTTTCCCTTCTCAAAAACTAAAACCTTAGCCTCTGACACGAATAGCCCATTGCCTGCATCACCTTCATTGATTATTAGTAGCATTAACGTTCCAATCTTACCACCTAAGACTCCAAGTAACACTTCTAACCATGATGATCAAGTGTCTACAAATTCCCTAAACTCTGTCTCAAACACACATACCCCGTCTCAAACACCACTGTCTGAGCAAGCTCAATCTTCTTCTTTAGAGTCTTTACAGGGAGGAGTGATAACTATTGATTTGACTATTGAAAATGTTGATGTATCTGTTGTTGCTAATGTGGTTAATGAAGTTGCAGGTACACATCCAATGCTCACTAGGTCAAAAGCAAGAATATAAAAGCCTAAAGCTTATGTATGTTGATTTTTACAAATTTGTATATTATTTTCATGTGTTTTTACATCGTATGTTGTGTGCTTTTAGGGTGTTTAGGTTTATCTTTTTATCGTTTTTCTTCTTTTTGATGTTTTTCGTCTCGTTTGGTGTTTAATGTGTTTTTACTTTATTTTATATGAAATAATCTAATTTTGTTTTATTTTAGTGTTATAGCTCGAGACGACGAAGATTGGACGAGCAATGTACTGTGCTGACACTGGGTACCAGTCTGACACTGGGTTACCCAGTGTCCGAGTCATGCCGACACTAGCTGTCGATGTCCGCAACCTGCGCCCGCATCGATCGACGCACCGTCGATGCTCATATTCAGTAGCGTCGATCCTAGTTCCGTCGATCGACGCATTGCCTGGTCGACACGAGCATCTTGCGCCCGCATCGATCGATGCACCGTCGACGCTCCAGCAGTTTGAGCGGTTATTTTTGGGAAATCTATAAAAGGCCGGTGGTTTTCTTCATTTTAGAGTGTTGGGATGAGGGGGAAAGGTTAGAATAATGTAGAGAACCCTCGGTTCATGCCCCGTTCAATTCATGCAAGATTAACGTTTAATAATTTGTAGTTTTGTCATTTCTATGTCGTTCGACATTCAAGACCGCTTCTCGTCGCTGAAGTTCGTTGGATGGCTGATGCTTTTCTAGATTATAGGTTTTTCTGCACCTTTTTATTAGCTTTATGTATTTGGCTTTGACTATCGTCGGATGTTAAAGTTGAACTTCAGTTTCGTTAATTTAGTTTCCCTTATTCTTCTTATTTTCAGTTTGCTTAGTAGTTATTTAGATGCTTCGTAATTCTCATGCTTTTAATTGCTGAAATTATGCTTTTGAATATGATGATGCTTGTTGGCTAAGTCTATCGGTCTAGTGTGCTTAGGGTCATTTAGAACCATCAGGATTGACAACCCCGATCGTGGAGATGATTCAGGCGTATTAGACCCTTGCTTTTATTAATCGTTTTAAAACTTTTAAAATTTATTACTCGTAGATGTTAGAACAACTCAAACTCTATTTGATCGAGTGTTTAATTTAGTTTTTATTTTCATTTCTACGTACGTAAAATCGAACACCGAAATTATTTCCGATTAGTCTTTCTTGTGATTCGACTCGAGTCAGCTTACCGTCTGTAATAGCTTCGTTCTCTTGTGGACGAGCTTTTATTTTAAAGCAAAAAAGTTCGATTCAAAATTCGGCGCCGTTGCCGGGGAAGGCTAAAGGTTACGAATTTTGGTGTTTGCTTTTATTTGTGTGTTTGTATTAGTATTTGTTGTTGAATTTTTTTTGTTTATTTTTATACTTTTTTGTACGTTTAATCTTGGTTTTTGAGTGTTGAGCTTTGTAGCCACATTTTTGAAGATCCGAGATTATTTTGATTGAAGATGGCGAATTATGGAGTTAGTTCGCCATATAATGACCCTTACACTCCAACTCTCGATTGTCAAGTCCCTCCATCGTATTATGACCCGTATGCTCCGAGCGGTCAAGAATGGGCCCATGCTTTTGACTATCCCGACCCATGTCCTTCATATTGCTATAATCCGAGCATGGATTCTTATGCACCGTCTCATGGATATTATGATTCGGGTCTTGACGATTCTTATGCTCAATTTGCCCCGCCTTATCTGAACGCGAACTCGTATGCTCCTATGTTTCAAGATTTCCATTCTTCGAGCTACGACGTTTACACTCCACCCACATCCAATGCGTATATTTCGAGCGGCAATCATTCCGTCACTATTTCTAAAGATCTTTTAGCCGAGATTGTGGAAGCGACTCGATGAATGGACGAACGCATAGAATGTATGGATGAACGCATAGAATGCCTCGATATTCAATTAGAGCAATTTGACAACAAGGTGTACGAGCTAGACCAACCTTGTCATGAGGAGTTTCCTTTCTTTGATATGAAAAATTCCACCTTTGTTGATGGCAATTCTAGCATTGATGATATTTTGAACGAGGTGTGCAAAGATGTGAAATTTGTGGGTGAGAAGAAGGAGGTGGAAGTCGGTATTGTCTCTCCCGTGATTTTTGAGGATTATATACACGACTGTGTGGGAGAGTTGCCTTCGGGTGAATTTATTGAATCTCATGCCGTGCCGCTTGATTCTTTTTACAAACATGAGAAAGAGGTGTTTGAAGAGGAAGTTGAGAAGGAGCCCGTTTGCATCTTGGGACGTGTTTTTTGTGCCCGCCTTGGTGATTATCATCGCCAATTCTTTCTTTTACAGAATACCAAGGCGTGGCACGATCGTCATTTTTTTTTAGACCCGGGATGACATCGAATGGGCGCCGTCAAGCTAAAGACATTAATAAAGCGCTTCTTGGGAGGCAACCCAAGCCTTTTAACTTTATTTGTTTTTTGTGTGTTTTTGTTTCTTTTCATTTCAGGTTCCCCTCAACTTTGAAGCCCGTTGGACGATTTTCGATGCTCAACTCATCACCACAAGCACGAATTCAGGGACCTATCTTTCTTTCTCTCACCTTTACCATATTTAGCTTAATTTTTTCATTTTATACAATGTGGACATTGTATGGTTTAAGTGTGGGGGGGTTTTGTCCTTGGTTAGTAAATTTTTGTATACTTGCTTGTGGTTGATTTGAGTCGTGTGTATTGATATTGATTGGAACCTTGGCGAAGTGACGTGGTTAGATTCTTTGGTTAAGATATTTAGATTTCCGTTCGAACAATAGTGTAATTGTGGGGAATGAAGTGTAAATAGTCTATGAAGTGTTTTGTCCTCTGTTCTATTCTTGTTTCGTTCCAAAGATGAATACTCTCTACTAGCCCCGTTCTCAGTTAACCTCTATAGGATTTTATGTAATTTTTTTTTCTTTTCTTCTTTTTAATTTGGAGACGTTAAAACTTCACGTGCGTTATTGAAGAATGTTATCAGTTGCACTTAGCAACGTAATATTGGAGTCAATGAACTCTCGCTTTTGATGTATGTATATTATGCTCATTTTGTACCTCATCTCGTTTTGTACCTCATCTATATAGGTACCTATTAAAAAAAAGAAAAAAATAGAAAAAGAAAAAAGAAAAAGGAAAAGAAAAAGAAAGAATAAGTACAAGAAGAGAAAACCTTGTACAAGTTGAGTTCTTATTTTTTTTTTCTTAGATTATATTTTTAAAGAGGTGTATTGATAACTGGGCTAGTCGGGTGACGACTTGGCGGTTTGAGCAGGGATAGACTTTGGCCGAGGCATGGATGGGTGATATACATGGAGGTCAACTCGTTATTTTCAGGTGTTCGGAAGCTAGTCTAAATCTCTTATCTCAACGTTATCGTTTCGTCCTTTTAGTTGAGTTTTTAGTCGACCTAATACATTAAATTCTTGAATCATATGGATGCATTAATAATTAAGTCATCGGGTACTTTTCCTTGTCCACGTCTAGATTAGATTTTGCTTGAGGACAAGCAAAAAGCTAAGTGTGGGGGAGTTGATTTATACATATTTGTATGTGATTTTCAAATGTTTTTACATCGTATGTTATGTGCTTTTAGGGTGTTTAGGTTTATCTTTTTATCGTTTTTCTTCCTTTTGATGTTTTTCATCTCGTTTGGTGTTTAATGTGTTTTTACTTTATTTTATATGAAATAATCTAATTTTTCTTTATTTTAGTGTTATAGCTTGAGACGACGAAGATTGGACGAGCAATGTACTGTGCTGACACTGGTTTATCCAGTGTCCGAGTCATTTCGACACTAGCTGCCGATGCCCGCAACCTGCGCCCGCGTTGATCGACGCACCGTCGATTCTAGGTCGATGCTCAGATTCAGTAGCGTCGATCCTAGTTCCGTCGATCGACGCATTGCCTGGTCGACACGAGCTTCCTGCGCCCGCGTCGATCGACGCACTGTCGATGCTCCAGCAGTTTGAGCGGTTATTTTTGGAAAATCTATAAAAGGCCGGTAGTTTTCTTCTTTTTAGAGTGTTGGGACGAGGGGGAAAGGTTAGAATAATGTAGAGAACCCTCGGTTCATGCCCCGTTCAATTCATGCAAGATTAACGTTTAATAATTTGTAGTTTTGTCATTTCTATGTCGTTCGACATTCAAGACCGCTTCTCGACGCTGAAGTTCGTTGGATGGATGATGCTTTTCTAGATTATAGGTTTTTCTGCACCTTTTTATTTTCTTTATGTATTTGGCTTTGACTATCGTCGGATGTTGAAGTTGAACTTCAGTTTCGTTAATTTAGTTTCCCTTGTTCTTCTTATTTTCAGTTTGCTTAGTAGTTGTTTAGATGCTTGGCAATTCTCATGCTTTTAATTGCTGAAATTATGCTTTTGAATATGATGATGCTTGTTGGCTAAGTTTATCGGTCTAGTGTGCTTAGGGTCATTTTGAACCATCGGGATAGACAACCCCGATCGTGGAGACGATTTCGGCGCATTAGACCCTTGCTTTTATTAATCGTTTTAAAACTTTTAAATTTTATTACTCGTAGATGTTAAAACACCTCAAACTCTATTTGATCGAGTGTTTAGTTTAGTTTTTATTTTCTTTTCTACTTACATAAAATCGAATACCGAAATAGTTTCTGATTTGTCTTCCTTGTGATTCGACTCGAGTCAGCTTACCGCCTACAATAGCTCCGTTCTCTTGTGGACGACCTTTTTATTTTAAAGCGAAAAGTTCGATTCATTTGTGAAGTGAACTGGGAACCAGCTGATCATCATGAAGTGATCAACATCCCAGAATGGAGAGATTCCATGAACAAAGAGTATTCTAATCTAATGAGAAATCGGACTTGGACACTTGAAAGGTTATTTGATGGTAAGCAAGCTATAGGTTACAGATAGATATATAAAATCAAAAGGAAAGCAGATGGATCTATATCTAGGTTTAAGGTCAGACTGGTTGCAAAAGGATACTCCCAACTACCAGGTTTTGACTACCTTGACACTTATAGCCCTATTGTCAGGCCTGCAACAGTTAGGACAGTCCCCAGTATTGCTTTGTTCAAAAATTGGGAAATTAGGCAACTTGACATAGACAATGTCTTTCTAAATGGAGACACATATGTGGAATTGTACATGACTCAACCCCCAGGATTCATTGAACCAGAAAAAGCGGGACTTGTGCGTAATCTCTAAAAGTCACTTTATGGACTTAAGCAGGCATCCAGAGTATTGACATCAATGGGTTTTTCAGCTTCAAAGGCTGACACTTCTGTTTACTTCAGACATGAACAAGGTGATAGCATAATATTAGAAGAGTTTTCGTGGTGTTGAAATGAATCAACGGGTTCATGGCTTGGTATTATCGGAATCCGATTCGATTGTGAGATTCAATGTGTTTCAAGCTTGGAAAAATAAAAGAAAATGAAAATAATGCAATTCAAAATAGCTAAACTAAGCTAGAAATTGAAACAAAAGGTTGGTAGGATGCCTCGATCGTGTGCCTTAATTGAAAATGCAAAGCAATAATGAAAATAAGCAAGAAAATGCAATATTTCACCGAGTACAAGCATGCAAGCACAAGGTACAACAATGTATAAAACTCAAATAAAGCAAATTAACTAAAACTGAAAGCATGGATGGATAAAGCAATGGAAATTAACAAGAAATTTCAAAAATTTAAGGAAAATAACAAGCAACAAAGAGTAGTTCTAAGATTAAGCATGAAACAAAGCACAAAAATAAGATTTAAAATAAAGCATGTGTAAAACTCAAAATCAAGATGATCCAAGAGCCGATCTATGATCTACACGTGTCACTCATCTAGATTCCATAGCCAATTCATATGCTTCATCATAAATTCAAGGTGCTAAGGCTAAAAGCATGAAATGAAGAAAAATGCATGAAACATGTAAAATAACGTGAAATTAAACGATCTAGGCCTTAATCTATGATCTAATTGTGTCACTCAACTAGATTCCATGGATGATTCACAAGATCAAGAACAAATTCTAATACCTAAGGCAAAAGGCATAAAACAAATGAAGAACAAAGCATGAAATTAAAAGAAAGCTTACTAGAATTAAATGGAGAATCCAAAAGCTTGATTGAAATTGCAAGGAATTAATAATCCAAGGGAGTACTTGAATCCTTCTTGAGCTTACAAACCCAAGGCAAAAAGCTTGAAAATAAAATCTAGAGAGAGAAATTAAGTCCCAAACCCAAGCTTGGGTTGGGAGGAGGTGTCTTAAAAAATGAAAGAGAGGTCTTATTTATACAAGTTAATTGGGTTTAAATGGGCCAAATTAGCCAAAAAGGCTTGAAAATCCCGAATTTGACCAAGTTTGACCCGGTTTTGACCAAGTTTGACCCGGTTTGACCAAGTTTGACCCAGTTTGACCAAGTGGCGTCAAGTTTGGTGTGAAGTTTGGCGAGCCTTGGCTTGCGCTGGCGCTACTTGGCGTGAAGTTTGGCGAGCCTTGGCTTGCACTGGCGCTGCTTGGCGTGAAGTTTGGCGTGCCCTGGCGAGCATTGGCTAGTATTCCACAATGTTTGGGCATTTTTGAGCCTCTTTTGGCTTGGAGTTTGGCTTTCCTTGCCTAGTACTTTTAGCCTTCAATGCTTTTACCTATAAAAATAGGAATTTTAAACATAAAAATCAAAAATTGCACTATACCTCCAATTAATTGAAGCCATTTAACCCAATTAAATGTAAAATTAACAAGAAACACAAAAAACAAGAAAACCAGAAAAACAACCTAAAAGCCTAACGAAAAACGACTCAAAACTACTAAAATCAATATAAAATCCTAATTAAAAATACAAGGAAAAATACAACAATTACATGCAAAACAACTACCCCACGCTTATCGGTTTGTTCGTCCTCGAACAACGAAAAGAATCGAGAGTGTACACGCAATGAACATTGTGTAAAAAGAAAAATCCTTGTTCTTATCTTTATTAATAAGATGAAAATATCAACATCAACTCGTTATCGTAAAGCATTGCTCGTATTACTCTTTCTCAATTGCAAGCCAAAACGATGACTTCCTCTCAAGTGGTATTTTGAGGGTGTTCGCTCAATTTGCTCAAGTGTTTAATATGGGACGTGTGTATGCTCGAGTCGGTCAATACATGCACCTTGTCAAGATTTCACAAATCGAACGCTCAAAATTGCTCGTAGTACATGACCAAAGAAGAATCGAAAGAGGTCTTTATTATGCGTTGTAATGTTGGCTCTTTGGTAAGGTATGGAACATTTGGATATAGTGGCTAACACACGATCAAACGTGATCAATAACACACAAAAATCCTAAATTATAAATCCCAAAGCTTATAATCGCTTCACCTTTCCAAATTCACCAATCTTTCATTCGAAACCCTTTCATTCACCCACATTCCCGACTTTTTATTTCACAACACTTAGAAGCTTCTTGAATTTGCTTCTTTTTACTAAATTTAGCCTTTTTGAATTAGGCTTTTCACTTGAACGCACGCTTTATCACTGTGTTGGAATTATCAACCAGCTTGGACTTGATATGTAGTCTTTCTATTACGATCGATCAATATTAAAAGACATATATATATATAAAATATTTGTTTAGACTATTTTTGGAAGTGATTATAGAGAATCTTTTCAGGAGTAGTGTTATTGAAAACTTTTTCTTTTCAATATTCGTATTAGTAGATAGTGTCGTGTTTAGACATTCGGAGGTCCTACACAAAATCTTTAATGATAGATATACTACTACACTTCTTTTCCTTGAAGCGGACCAATGCCGAATTTCTATATGCCGATGGTCCAGCAGGGCCAACGTCCAGGTGGCAGGCGTGGAGCTGGTGCAGTTCCGCAAACTCAGCAGCCCATGCAGTTAATGCAGCAGCAAGTATGTTAATACTTCAGTTTCCAATCTCGTGCCAGTTTTGTTTGTTTCCTTAGGGTTAATAACAAAAAGTACCCATAGAAATTAAGTTTCAAATATTCCCTTAATGTTCCTTTCTATTAATTTTCAGAAAATTAATTAATTAATTCATTTTRAATAGATGCTTCCAAGGGGAAGGATGTATCGGTATCCTCCAGGTCGTAATATGCAAGATGGACCCATGCCGGGTGTTGTTGGAGGGATGCTTCCTGTTCCCTATGACATGGGTAGCGGTGGTATGCTTCTTAGGGACTTTACTGTTCCACAGCCTCCTATCCCAATAACTACTCTCGCTTCTGGGCTTGCAAATGCTATTCCCGAACAGCAGAGGACGGTGAGATAATGCATTCTACTAGTTATATAAAAAGTAGTTTTGGCATATTTTTTGCCTATGATTTGTCTAATATGTGATTTTTTTTTGTCTCGACAGTTGATGGGTGAGAACTTGTACCCTCTCATTGATCAGCTGGAGCACGAGCATGCTGCCAAGGTTACGGGCATGCTTCTGGAGATGGACCAAACAGAGGTTCTGCATTTGCTCGAATCACCTGATGCTCTGAAATCCAAGGTTTCCGAGGCTATGGATGTCCTGAGGAACGTTCAGCAGCAGGCTAACAGCCCTGCTGACCAGCTTTGTGTCTTGAGTGAGTTGTGGGCCCAGCCCTTCTGCCAACTTTTTTGCTAGTGAATTTAGGATGTTTTTTGTTTTGGATAATAGCTAAGGCTATGCATCTTTGAGAGATTTATTTTGCTGATACTTCGGAATCGAATTTTTTGTGGATTTCTAAGACCCTTATCGGTGTTTTGAGGTTCGTTCATTATATGCCTTTGCTTTTGGATTTTGATATTGTTTGCAAGCTAGTGTTCAATCTGATCATCTTTATGTTTGCATCAGAGAATATTTTTGTTCCATTGACAGTTGGAGGCGGTATTCGAGATTTTACTGATGAAAATGGCAGGTATCTCGTCTCCTCGATAAGTTTTTTGCCTTTTACTTTTCTCTCTAGAGTTGGTAAAGAAACTTGAAAGTAATAACTTCGTCTTTGAGGCATGCTTATATCTTATTTATCCTGGAAAAGTTTGACAATTTATGCATCATGCCCTGGTATGTGTTACTATACCCACTTGGTTTGACTTATAATTTAATTTAGGGTTATCGCAAAAAGTACCCTTAAGGTCTGATCTAATTACAAAAAACACCTAATATAATATTTTGTCTTACCTTTACCCTTTCACTAGCAAAAATGCACCTTCATATTTATAAATATATCACATTTAACCCCTCAATGTTAACATTGTATTAAACCTATGTGGTATTTTTGTAATTTTGAAACACTTTTCTTTAGGGAAGTACAACTTATTCATCAAGCGCTCTTAACTTAAAAGCTGACCTTTTTTTTGCGAACAATAATTTAGTTGCTCAAAAGTGCTTTTTGTTTGTGATTTTTAATTTATGGCATGCAGGTATTCCCAGCTGATCCAGAGAGTTTTTCCTGAGACACGTAATTATTTCGTTAGAGTGCTGGACAAAGCTAGTCCTAGCAGGATGAAAGATGTTAGGGTGTGATTTAGCAGCAGTTTTGATGCTATCTTTGAGTAAGTAGTGACGCGAGAGAATGTACAGAAATTGTTTACTTTTCTTCGTATTGAGTAGTTATCTAGTTGAACAAAGGAGAGCCAAATTGTTGTATATTCCCACCCCCTTCTTAGTGTAAACTCATTTATTATTGTGATTAATGACATGTGTTGTTTGATCTTGGGATTATATAAATGAAATGTGTTTTGTGAATTAAATAGGTAGTAAAATTGTAATATATGAGCAGGTGCCTGCTTTCATTTATTTTTTTTAAAAATATTTTTCTACTTTCTAAAACGGTTATTCAAAAACCCGTTCTGGAAAGTAAATTTTTAAGAATGCTCTGTTTTAGAGACGTTCTCGAAAGTATACTTTCCAGAACGTCCCTTTTTCAGACGTTCTCGAAAGTACCAGAACGTCTGTTTTTAGAGACGTTCTCGAAAATACATTTTCCAGAACGCCTGTTTTTTCAGACCGTTCTGGAAAATATACTTTCCAGAACGTCCCCTTTTCCCGTCGTTCTCGAAAGTAACATTTTCCAGAATGCCTTAAAAATGGACGTTCTGGAAAGTATATTTTCCAGAACGTCTTAAAAAAGGACGTTCTAGAAAGTACTTTCCAGAGCTGCAAAACTGACTTTCTAGAACAGCTGAAATTTTTTTAAGAACGTCTCTGAAAAACCGTTCTTTAAAGTCTGACAATCAAGAATGCCCTGCTGAGGCGTTCTTGATTGTCAGACTTTCAAGAAACAGCTCCTTACAGAACGCCTCAGCAGGGCGTTCTTAATCTGCAGAAACAGGCGTTCTTAAAAGCTGTTTCTGCACTAGTGATTTCTCGTCAACTAACAATACACCCTCTCACCTCACAATTTGCAAAGATACAAGAGCTAAAATCGAGCTCGGCTAACAAGAAACGGGGTAAAGGCTCAAGGGGGCTCGTTTGGGATTTTTAAGTAGCTTACATATATTAATATGGCCAGAACAAGGGTGATATATGTGCCTCGAGGTCATTTTCGAATTCAATCATGTACGAGCAAAACCAAACCTCCTAAATGCAATTTCCATAAAAATGCAAGCAAGCCGATAAATCACACAAGGCTACTCACTAGTTTGCACCGAATTTGCGAGCAAAATCGAAAGAGCTTTTAGAATGTTGTAATCTTTTCACGAGAAAATGTTGATTATATATATATATATATATATATATATAGGCGGATTTTGGACGAAGCACACAAATTCAACCCTTCACACAAGAGGCCATAAACATGCAAAAACTCGACAAGTAAACTTTTCAAACCTTCCAAGTATGTGGAGTTGTTCAACAATGTAATAAAGACACAAAAAAAAAAAACGACACAAAAATCGACTCAACCATATAAATGCGCAAATAGTAAGCGTCACTTCGCCAAGGCTCGAGTTAAGAACACCAAAACATGCTTGATAAAAACCCGGACCCTAACCACCTACCCACCCCACACTTAAACCATGCGATACCCGCATTTTAATGAAAACCAAGTAAAAGGAGGGTGAATAGAAACTTCATTAACCAAACGAGTTTTGGTCGAGCTCGGTGGGGTCCACTTGAGTATCTAAGCAATATCCAAGCAAAAACCAAGCATGGCTAGTATTTCTCGGCTTCATGAATGCTACTAACTTATCAAATCGCCCAAGGTTGAAGTCGAAAAGCCAAACCTAAAAAAAAGAAAATCACACGAAATTAAAACTCAATATGTACACGAATCAAAACAAAATATTTTTTTATTTTTCAATTTTTCAAATATTTTTGGATTTTTGAATTTTTGAATGTTTTTGGATTTTTCAATAAAAGAAAGAAAGAAAGAAAGAAAGAAATGGAAAGAACATGGGTTACCTCCCAAGAAGCGATTGTTTTACGTCACTAGCTTGACGAACTCCCTTTTGGTCAAGGTGGAAAGATAACGGGAGGGTCCACTAACACAATTTCCTCCTTGTCGGGAGGATCCATTCCTTGGAACGTCCTTGGCGCATTGCATAGCTCATATAAGATCTGTCAAAAAGAAACCGTTCCAAATGGGCAAACGACACTCGTCTCGGCTAGGTCCTCGGGTGGGATGGTGATTTTAAAGTGACCAAAAGACTCATCAAAGAAACGATAGGAATAATGGCCGGCTAGCTAGTTCATCCTTTGATCGACAAACGGGGGAGGGAAATGATCTCTCTTGGTAGCCGCTTTCAACTTCTTAAAATCGATCAACATCCTCCAACCCATTGTAGCCCTTGTGGCCAACAACCCTCCTTCTTTATCTTTAAGATCTAACAAGCCGCTCGTCTTGGGCACCAAGTCAATGGGCTTCACCCACTCGCTTTTAAAAATAACAAACATCAAGCCCTCCAACAACAACCTCCATGTCCTGGCTCTCACCATAGCTTTCAAGACTCAAATTCAAAGAGCTAACTCCCTCAATCACTCCGGGTCTCCACCTAATGGCATCCTTAAGAATTCTAAACCCTTCAACCATCCTCTCTTCCTCTTCTTCTCGGTGTGAGTTTGCAAGGATAATAATCGACTTTCTCTCCTCATCCTCCTCAAGATAATCGTCAATTTTTTCGAAATCATCATCAATAAACCCCACCTCCCCCTCTAAAAAGTCATCGTTGCCCCCCAACGACACATAGAGACTCATCTCCACACAAAAATGGGGTCCAAATAGAGGCACAACGGGCTCATCGAGAAGAACAAGGGGCTTATCCTCACAACATCCCTCTATATCGACAACCGGGCCAACCTCCTTCGGTGAGACAACCGAAACAACTACCCCACACTTGTCAAGGAAAGTGACCGGAAGAGTAGACGAAGGGAAGTTGGTCCACATGATAAGTAACAAGAGGATCGTGAGGCGGCGGGGGAGTAGGACAATCGGGTCCCGCACAAGGAGGAGTCGGTTCCGGGCTAGACATTTGAGCGATTCGAGCCTTCAATGTCTGCTATTTTCGTAACCAACTCAAACTCCTTCGAGGAAAAAGCCATGTTCACGTCATTAGCACACGAGTACATTTCTTGAGAAGTCTTTGGCTCGGGAAGGTAG
>BMAC01000072.1:95894-112463 GCA_014905375.1 Phtheirospermum japonicum
TCTTTGAACCACACTTATGAAGAGCCACCAATCAACTTTTTTCCACTAGTGCCAGAAAATCGCCGTTTAAATCGGTCATTTAACGGCATTTTTCATAAAACCGCCTTAGAATCCTACATTTTACGGCAGTTTTATGAAAACCGCCGTTAAAACTAAACTAATTAACGACGGTTTTTAAGAAAGCGCCGTGAATTAACAAGTATTCAAGGCGGTTTCTTAAAAACCGCCGTTAATTAGTTCATACGTTAATTATTTCGGTAGATTTAACGTCGGTTCTATTAGAACCGCCGTGAATAAGATGACATTTTATGGTTGTTTCATTATAACCGCCGTAGAATAGTAAGCTGCCATGTCACCGATCCTCGTCCTTATCAAGCAAAAATTTTGGGCCGTTGATCCGTGTCTCATCCAACGATCTAGAGGTGCCACGTCATCAATCCATGTACCCACCTTCATGCCTTCATCTTCATCATATCCTTCATGCATCTTCATCTTCATCTTCATCTTGGACAATGCCGAAACCTGCTGCCATTGGACATCGCCGGCCGGAGATCGCCAGCTACTATTGGACGTCGCCGCAGCTCGCAAAGGGCCATGGATGTCGCCGGAACCTGTTGGACGAAGAAGACACCGGAGATCGCAAAGAGCTATTTGACGTCGCCGGAACCTGCAGTTTTCAAACCGGGCAAGATGAGAGGATGCCGGAACCTGCTGGACGAGGAAGATGCCGGAGGTCGCGAACCATTGGACGTCGCCGGAATCTGCTGGACATTGCCGGAACTCATCTGGACTTAACGCCGGAATCTGCTGGACTCACCTAGACTTAACATCGGAACTCGCCTGGACTTAACACCGGAACTTTCTCGACTCGCCTGGACTTAATGCCGGAACTCGGTCGCTTTTTTTTTTAAATTTATAATAAACAACGGCGGTTCTATACAACCGCCATGAATAATGCACTTTCCAAGGAGGTTCAGGAACCGCCGTCAAAAATCGGGACTTTCAACGGCGCTTGATTCAACGGCGGTTCAAAAACCGCCGTTAAAATGCTCAAAAAACTGCCGTAAAAGACCCAGTTTTCTGTAGTGCTTCCTTCACATGATCTCGTATAAAATGAAAATGAACATCAATGTGTTTGCTTCTTTCATGGTTCACTAGATTCTTTTTCAACTCAATTGCTGATTTGTTGTCAACTTTAATCACGGTTGCTCCTAGTTGCTTTAGTTCCATCTCGCTCAATAAATTTCTGAGCCATATCACATGACATACACACCAAGATGCTGCCACATATTTAGCTTCACATGTTGAGAGTGTCACGATTGGTTGATTCTTTGAAATTCAACAAAACGTAGTATCTCCCATAAAGAACATATATCCCGAGGTACTTTCCGATCGTCTATGTCTCCGCACCAATCGCTGTCAGAATAGACAACCAATTTGTAATCTTCTGCTTTTGAGTAGAACAACCTGAGTGACACTTTTCCTTGGATGTATTGTAGGATACGCTTTAATTCCTTTCAATGTGAATAAATCAGCTCCTTCATGATCGACTTACAATCCCAACACTGAAAGAAAGATTTGGCCTTGTGCATGTTAGATAGCGAAGACTCCCAACCGGACTTCGGTATTTGGTTGCATCTACTCGTTCTCCACCGTCAGACTTAGAAAGTTTTGCCCCTCGTTCCATTGGTGTAAATACTGGGTTGCAGTCCGCCATTCTGTTTCTTTTCAGAATTTCTTTCACATATGATTCTTGTGACACAAAAATCCCATACTTTTCTTGTCTAACTTCCAAACCAAGTAAGTACTTCATTAAACCCAAGTCCGTCATCTCAAACTCCCTAGGCATCGCTCTATTAAACTCCTCTATCATTTCACCATTGTTTCCCGTAAAGATGAGGTCATCAACATAAAGAGCGACAAGAATCAAATTAACATTATTCTTTTTCACGTATAGAGCATGCTCATATGGGCATTGAGTAAAACCGTTCTTCTTGAAGTAAGTGTTGATGCGGGTATTCCAAGCTCTAGGTCCTTGTTTCAATCCAAAAAGTGCCTTATTCAATTCCAACACCTTCTTTTCTTCCCCAATTTTCATGTACCCGGGTGGTTGCTCTATGTACACCTCTTCTTCTAGCATGCCATTCAAAAAAGCTAACTTGACATCCATTTGAATTGAGCTGCATTAGCAATGAGAAGTCGAATCGTCTCAATTCTTGTAACCGGGGCAAAGACTTCATCATAATCTATCCCCACTTTTTGTCGATAGCCTTTTGCAACTAACCTTTACTTATCCTGCTCTATCTCGCCTAGAGCATTGATCTTCTTTTTGTATATCCCAAGTTCGGTTTCGCTCAATTGCTTTTATTTCTTCATTCATAGCTGCTTGACACTTCTCATCTTGTACCACTGTTTTGCATGTAACTGTTGTGTTTTTCCTTGAGTTTCTAGTTAGAGTTTAGCGTTCCTTTTAGTCCTTTTTAGTCGTTTATTCTAGTTCTTAGGTCATTTTCTTGTTTATTTGCTTCTAGGATTGAAGTGTACAAAGTGTGAGATGTTTGTGCTATTTTTGGGTTTTTAAGTTTGAATTATTGTTTTGAAGGTGGATAAAAGGATTACAGTCACTCCGTGGACATTTTGGACCGGAAAACAAGAAATTCAAGCCGAAATCATCAAGAATCGACTGAAAAGCTCCAAATCGATTGTCCGATCGACTGACAACGGATCGACTGAAAGAGCTCCAAATCGACTGTCGGATAGTAGACAACCTCCTTGAAGCAGGGCGATCGATCGACTACCTTGCAGTCGTTCGACAAGCAGTCGATCGAACCCCCAACAGTCGATCGACTGTGATGCTGAGGGCTGCAGGAACTTTGGTGTTTTTGACGTTCTTGCCTCTACAAATAACTATATAAAGCCCACATCTTGGACTAATGAAAACAACTCCCCTCCCAACCCAGGCTAGGGTTTGGGATCAAATTACTCTCAATCTCTTAGATAATTTTCTCTCTTAGGTTTTAGATTCAATTTCAAGCTTTGATGTAATTTCTTTTCTAAATCTAGATTTACTTTCAAGCACCTCATTGGGTTTGTAAGCCTAAGAAGAATCCAAGTACTCCCTTGGATTGTTACTTTTGATTTGAATTATATTCAAGCTTTGTTTCCTTTCTTAATTCAAGTAAGTTTCCTTTCAATTTCATGTTTTGTGCTTTAATTCCATGCTTTGTTCTTCATTTCCATGCTTGTTGTTCATTTTATACTTTTTGTCTTGGCACCTTGAATTCATGTTTGATCCTAAAGAATTGGCTATGGAATCTAGATGAGTGACACATCTAGATCATTGATCGAGTCTTAGATCGTCTTGATTTTGAGTTTTTCACATGCTTTATTTGCAATTTAATTCTCATGCTTTGTTTCATGTTTAATCATAGATCTATGCTTTGTTGCTTGTTGTCCTTCATAAAGTTTCAAACTTTCACATCAATTTTCTTTTCTTTATCTATTCATGCTTTTAATTCATGTTAATTTGCATTATTTAGGGTTTTATGCTCATCCAAGCTTAGTTGTACCTTGTCTATGCATGTTTGTAATTGGTGAAACATGTTTGTTTTTGCTTGTTTTCTTTATTCGCTTGCATTTTCATTGAAGGCATACGACCGAGGCATTCTACCCACTTGCTATTTCAATATCTAAGATAGTTTAGATAGGTTATTTGCTTTATTTTCATTCTCCTTTGACTTTTTAAAGCTTGAAACACATTGAATCCTTCAATTGAATCGAATTCCGATAATACCAAGCCATGAACCCGTTAATATATTTCAACACCACTAAAACTCTTCTAACAACCGCTTCCTCAAATTCAATTGTTTCCGCATCCGCCAAAAGACAAATTAAATGCATCTCACTTGTCGAATCGTACAAATCTTGCATGCTTCGCATCCTTGGTTGTCTTGGCTTGTCTTCATCATTGGTAGTTTCAGAGTTTACTGGTAAATATGTTGGTGCAACGATGGATGCTTCTTCAACTTCAATGATAACCTCTATTTAATTGTTCCAGTCCCACTCACTTGCTTCGTTTACTCGCACATCACGACTCACCATCACCTTCTTGCTTATCGGGTCGAGTAGCTTATATCCTTTTGTCTTCTCATCATACCCAACAAAAATTTACTTTTTGCTTTTATCTTAGAGCTTAGTTCTTCGTTGGTACATTTGCATAAGCCACACTACCGAACACTTTGAGGTGAGAGACTGTCGGCTTTTATCCGCTCCATGCCTCTTGTAGTGTTTGATCATCTAACTTCATCTGTGGACATCGGTTTTGTACGCAAATGGCACATTGCATGGATTCTGCCCAAAATTCCTTCGGCATCTTATTGCTCTTAAGAATTGCTCGAACCATGTCCAGAATAGTTCGGTTCTTCCTCTCGGCCACACCATTTTGTTCAGGAGAGTATGGTGCGGTTAAAAATATCCTTATGCCTTTCTCCTCACAATACTTCAAGAAAGCCATCAAAGTATACTCGCCACCTCTATCAAATCGTATGACTTTGATGTGTCTACCAGTTGCCTTCTCCTTCGTAACTTTGAATTTTTTGAACACCTCGAATGCCTCCGATTTCTCTTTCAAAAAATGAACCCAAGTTTTTCGTCAAAAATCATCGATAAAGGAAATGAAGTACTTGAATCAACTCGAGAGTGTGTTTATCTTGATATTCTGCCTTCTTTTGAAACGAGGTTCTAGTATGCTTGCCAAACACACATTCTTCACAAAATTTTCCCTCATAATCCATATCCGGTAGCCCGTGCACCATGTTCTTTTTTGCTAACTTTCTTAGACCACCATGATGAAGGTGACCAAAGTGGTGATGCCACAACAACGCCTTGTCTTCTACATTGACTTGCAAACATTTTTCTCGCACGCTTCTCAAATTCAGTTTGTACATGCAATTTTTGGCCATTTCGACTCGTGCTACCAAGCGCCCTTGATTTTCTTTGAATATTAGTACCTGATTTCTCATGAATACTGAGTATCCCTTCTCCATGAGTTGCCCCATACTCAGAATATTGCTCTTAAGATCAGGTACATAATAAACATCCTCGGTTGATCCTTTCGTACCATCGTTTTGCAAATAATGAACCATACCTTGGCCTTTTACTTGGATATTTGACGCATCTCCGAACGACACGTGTCCATCTTCAACCTCTCACATCTCCTTCAATAGGTGCTTGTGCCCGCACATGTGGTTGCTAGCGCCAGTATCAAAATACCACACCGTGTCGCTGTTAGAAACGGTATTTTTGTAGGCCATCATGAGAACTCCATCTTCTCTTGTCTCCTCTTCCGTGACTAAATTAGTAATTTTTTCTACATTTTTCATGGAATAGCACTCATTTGCATAGTGACCAAACTTACCGCAACTATAACACTCAACATTTGATTTGCATTCTTTTGCTTAGTGTTCATGCTTGCCTCAATTGTAGCACTCATCTTTCGAGTGATTTGACTGGACGCCTCTTCCACGACCACGTCTACTACCTCGCCAATTTTGTTGGCTTGACTGCCCCTTCTCCTCATGGTATCAACCTCGACCGCGGCCTCCACCACCATGACTATTACTGCGACCTCCATGGTTGTGCCTTCTACCACGAAAGTTTTGAGTATAGAGTACCTTTTCGTCTTTGATAGAAACCTTGGCTTGCAACGCTTCCTCAAGAGACTCGTTCTTCTTCTTCTTTCCTTGATCGTGTGCCTCAAGAGAACCGGCAAGCTCATCGACTGTGAGCATCACAAGGTCCTTTGACTCTTCTATCGCTCACACAACATTCTCAAATTGTCAGTTAATGATCTTAAAATCTTCTCCACAACCCGAGCATCGGTTAATGTTTCACCATTACGATTGAGTTGGCTCACCACGGTTTGTACACACGTGATGTAGTCAGATACAATTTCTGACTCCTTCATCTTCATGCTCTCTAACTCGCCATGATGAGTTTGGAAACGCACTTGCTTTATTCTGTTGGCTCCTTTGAACACTCTTTCTAAAGTGTCCCACGCTTCTTTTGAAGTAGTTGCACCAGCAGTATTCTCAAATCCCGACTCGTCAATGGCTCAGAACAGCATATATAGTGCTGCCTTATCCTTCGATCGTGCCTCTTTTAACGCCTTATTTTGAGCCGCCGTATATCCTGTGGTGTTTTTTGGTTTTTCGAAACCTTCTTCGATCACCTCCCACGCATCTTGAGATCCGAGAATAGCTTTCATTTGAATGCTCCAGTTCTCGTAGTTTGCTTTCGTTAGTTGAGATAACGACATTTGGCCCATCACATTCGCCATTGGCTCTGATGCCAATTTGAGAATAATATAATATATATTTTAGTGGAGGGAAGAGAGACACAATCTTTCACAACACTTTATTTTTATCAAATTATCTTTTTATATTTTCATCTCTTACTTTTTCAAATAAAACAACAAGCCCTTTATATAGATTCTAGGAATTCTTTGGTCTTTTTCATCTATACAAAATCTTGGCCTTTCATCTACACAACCTTTCATCTACACAAATTCTTGACCTTTTAATTACTAAAACTCTTGGCTTTTTAACTTCTAAATTTAAAACCCATTAAAAAAATTTAAAGTTTATTCAATTCTTAGAAGTTAGAAGTGAAATATCTATCATGTAAAATCAGTAATTTAATTTCCCGTGTTGAGTCCAACAAATAATAACTCTCCGTTGGAAAACACCTTGGGGCTTAACAAACTATATTCAAAAGGAATTTGTGCAAAGATTATCTTTGCCGGACATTTTTTAAAAGATCTAAAAAATGGGAAAACCCTAAAAACTATACTGAATAAAAAAACTAAAAATTATTAAAGGAATTACACATTTAGTGTGTCTATATCAACAAGTTAAGTATGAGGGTAATTTAGGTATTCATTATCATTATTTAATTAGGGAACTGTATAATTGGTACTCTATATAAAGGGACCCTTGATTAATGAGAACCCTAATCTTCCTCCGCCTCTCTTTTTGTCTCGTACGTTTCTGCTTTACTTTTACACTTTTCTGCTTCTATTTCAACACGTTATCAGCACGAATTTGCTCGGAAAAAAGAAGAAGAAAGAATAACCCAGGTTAGAACTCTTGGATTTGAATTGGATATTTGCCCTATGAAGAATTAAGGTATCTACAATATCCATAATATATATAATTTGAATACTTCATATTGATAATCTGATTAATTCCGCGATCTGCTCTATTTATTTGATCTGCTGCTGGCGTATGTATTAATTCTGCTAGCGTCTATGTATTAATTCTGCTTATTTAAATATTAATATGTTGAATTCTGCTTCTGTTTGAATATGTTGATCTGTTTATATATATATATATATATAATGATTTCTGCGTCTGCGGTGTTCTGTGAAATCGTATTGTGAATATTATGAATTATGCGCTTTCAATTTATTTATGCGTATGTTGAATTGGGGTATGCGTAACGTCTGCTTTCAATTTCTGTTCTGCGAATCGTATTGGTTGCTTTCTGTATAATGCTTGCTTTTGTTGGGAATGAACCTTGCTACAGATGTGGTGACACTGGGCATTGGTACCACAACTGTCATGCAAGTGATAAGGTGGCAGCCATCTACAAGAAACTTAGAGAGTCTAAAGAACAAGAGACTCACTATGTGTAAAATGGAGATCTTGACGCTGATGTCAACCTCATGATTGCGGACTTCAATGGCAATAAGAACCTTGCTCAGTCACTTGATGTTCCCGATTTTGAGTGATCTACTTTATCTATTTACTTATTTTTCAAGAAATTTATGAAGGCATTATTTCCTCATTTTATTCAGACTATGGAGAGTTTAGTATTTTTGAATTAGATTTATTTTGGACAAGACATTTTTTTGATTGGTTTATTAATAATTTCGAATTTTATTCTAAAGTATTGAATTTATTCGAGTTTATTATTTACAAAACTATGTGCTTGGTTCAAATATAGCAATAAGATGTGCAAAAATACATCTTACGCATAGAGCTACATATTCGAATGAGAAGAATATCATTCTAGATCCTGATGGCACAATGATAACAGTCACAGAAGCTCTACATGCACCTAGAGAAACTCAAACCTTATCGAGTTTTAAAGATATTTGTGCCAACGGCTATCACTTGGAAACTAACTGTGAGAATGGAAATGAATATATATATATATTACTTCTAATGAATGGGGAAGAAAACACATCTTAGAGAAAGTAATAAGTCAATCTAGTGGGTTATACCTCACCACTATCAGGATTATTGAATCCTATGTCGTCACCATTAACGAACTATGTGACACTGACTTATACAAGTTTTGGCATGAACGCCTTGGACATCCTGGTCGTAACATGATGATCCACATTTTGAAAAACTCACACGGACATACTTTATTTTGAGTGGCTCATAAAGTGGGATATAAATGCGATGCACTGCTCAATCGGTACTATTGCTGTCCTAGTGCAGCTAATAACTTCTGAAGCACAAGATGCATTACCTACATCTCGCTCTGCCTCAATATCTATCTCAAAGGCAAATCACTCATTTTTAAAGCGTGTTCTTTAGCAAAAACAGGATCGAGACCTTCATATGTTATAGATACAAAGCAAAACATTCCATTCTTATAAAGAATCCAAGGTGATACATATGGACATAACCATTCAAAATGCGGATAATTCAAGTATTTTATAGTTTTGTTCGATGCTTCGGCATGTATTGTCAATAGAAATGTTGCATTTGCAAAACTTCTAGAACATTTAATTTGATTGAGGACTCATCACCCTTATCAAACACCCAAACTTATAATGCTAGAGAGTTTACATCAAAAGTACTTGCTGACTATTGCATTTTAATAAAGATCGATGTACTAGATCTTGTACCCTAATGTGCATATATAATAAGTTCTCAAAGAAGAAACCGTAAAAAAGAATATAGATGGTGATTAAGACAATATTTATGCGCACTCACTTGTCTTTGCACAGGGTTATGCAATATTGTACGCAACTATTACTTATTCGTTTATGAACCCCTGCTAACCAAATATTTTGTGTACCAGTTGCTAACTGGATATAAGCCTGATAATTCATATCTACGCATATCTGGTTACGCAGTATATGTGCCTATTGCGCCCCCACAACGCATTCATATGGGTTTCTAAAGACGATTAAGTATTTATGTTGGAAATAAATCTCCTACAATCATCCGCTATTTGAAACCTTTGACAGACGATCTATTTATTGCTAAATTAGCAAATTTGTTACTCTAATGAGACAATCTTCCCGTCGTTAGGGGGAGATAAGAAAAAGTATTTTCTAATGGAACGACAGGAATAGTTTCATACTATGTCTCATTATGATCCCCGCATTTCACAATGTAATGTGAAAGAAAAGTAAAGTGAATAATTGATCTTCAAAATATAGAAGACTCAATTTCTAAAGTGACGAGATCATATATATACAAGCTGCAAATGTGTCTGCAAGGTTAAAAGTCCCTGTGAAGGGCACAATGTCACAGATTAAGACATTGCAACCATACTTAGTGGAGGTGTGGTTGAGGTTGTGACTCCCAAAAGGAACAGGGGGAGGTCACTTGGTTCGATCAATACTCGCCCAAGGAATAAGAGGTCATGTATGGCACAACTTTAATTGATCATCAATGAAAATAATGACTCTCGTGAGATTATCTCTGATTATACTTATGTCCATGAATCATTACTAGAGGACGCTCCGAAGTTTAATATGATTCCAGAGAATAAAGAAATCTCAATGTACAATGAGAGTTTATATAAGTTGATGGAAAGACTTTTCATATACATTGATGATATATACATTGTTGCTCAAAGAATCATAGAGCACAATAGTATCGAACCACGCTCTATTTAAATATCAATATAGAGCAAATTGACCTAAATGTAAATAATCAATCCAGGTAGAACTAAATTCACTGACAACAAGGTAGGTATTTGGTTTTGTAATGCTAACCTCACCAAGTGTAAATCCTGTAGGAAATTAACAAAGTTTTGTCAGAAAGCGTAATGAGAAAAATAAAGCCATGAGATGCAAATCTAAACTTGAAGCACAAAGTTTCTCAAAACGCCCTGGAATTGACTATGAGGATATGTACTCTCTCATTATAGATGTTATAATTCCAAAGAACTGAGAATACAACTTATACTTGTGGCTACATCATATCTCTATGGGGATCATGATTTAGAGATATATACGAAAGTGCTTGCTGGCCTTTCAATGCCAATGAAAGTGACTCTAAGCCACAGAGTACATTTGAAAATTAAATTGAAATACTCACTTTATGGATTAAAATAATTCAGACGGATGTGGTATAACCGTCTAAGTGACTACTTGATTGGGAAAATATAATCTATGCCCTTGCATATTTATAAGTTTCAAATTTGCGATTATAATTGTATATGACGATGAAAGGAACATAACATCCACTCTTAATGAAATAAGAGATATCGCTAGTTATTTGAAATTCTTAATTTGAGTTAATTCATCATGGGAAAACTCGGTCATGTTAAGGCTTTAAACTAAAACCGAGTTTGTGGAATACTAAATTCTACAGTTTGCATATATCCAAAGGATGATCAGGCAATTAAATATGGATAAATGCAATATGTTAGCACTCCTATAATTGGTCAAAGTGAAGATATAAGGAAATATCAATTTCGTCAATGGAATGACGAAGAACTAGTGGGAGCTGAAATTCTCTACCTACGTACAATATGCGTATTATTGTACCATTACTAATACACTTGACCAAATATTACTTTCTCAAAATTGTTATCTTTATTTAACTCAAGAAAGCTCAATGTCACTGGAATGGAATCAAAATGTAATTTGATACCAAAAAGAAACCATTAACGCGAGTTTATTTTTCCCATTCATAAATATAATTGGGATTGCAGATGGTCTTGTAATCCCTATAGAAAATGTTGAGTTTACTTCCTACTGTGAAACACCAAATAGTATCGTTGATGTTGGTTACTCATTCGATCCATGTAAAGAGATCATTATTATACATGTAGTAGTTTGTGAGTATCTACGATAAATGTTATGATCATAGTGGTTTGAAATCTATCACTGAAGAAAATGTGATAATATGAGTAATATAAAGCACAACTATTCTACATCCAACAATTATGCACTTTCTCAAAAATAACGTAAATTGAGGAAGTTTAAACATTCAAAGTTCTCTTGATAGATGTACATATCAGAGAAGGATGTACACTTTAGGGGGAGTCTCAACATAGGTGTGTTGTACTCTTTTTCCTTAGACCAAGTTTTATTTTTCCCATTGGGTTTTGTTACTTGGCAAGGTTTTAACGAGACAACAATGAAACACCATTTCACCCTTCGACCAAGTTTTATTTTTCCCATTGGGTTTTGTTACTTGGCAAAGGTTTTTAATGAGGCAACTACTCATGCACCATTTTACTTGTTGACTCGACACAAGGGGGAGTGTTAAAGGAATTACACATTTATTGTGTCTATATCAACAAGTTAAGTATGAGGGTAATTTAGGTATTCATTATCATTATGTAATTAGGGAACTGTATAATTGGTACCCTATATAAAGGGACCCTTGATTAATGAGAACCCTAATCTTCCTCCGCCTCTCTTTTTGTCTCGTACGTTTCTGCTTTACTTTTACACTTTTCTGCTTCTATTTCAACAAAAATTAGAATTTGGGGTAGAATGTCATAGGTAGGTTGGTGTACCCATGTTTTTGTCTTATATTTTGTCTTATATTTGATTTTCTTATTCATTACATTAGCATATCTAATTGTTTATTATGGATGATAAAATACTAATGTTTACAAATTTTATTGATATCAAAAGACCTTTTCTTACACAAGTTATTCTATTACAAGTGAAAAGATAAAAATGTTGTTTACCAAATATCATGCCTACTACTAATATTAATTACATTGTTAGATTTTTCAGTTAGCCTTTATTTAGTATTAAAAAATAGAAGATAATAGAGCATAAAGGTTGAATTTTAAAGTGGTATAAATAATACCTCTGAAATTGAGGGTACTGCATTACCTCTAGATAAAGCGTTGACTTGCTCAATAGCTTTCGCACCAGACAGCACTCGATGGAGAGTAAGTGATTACAGAGAAACCAAGTCCTCTATTTATAACTTCATAGAAGACAAAAATAATGAAAATGATAGGAATTGAAGTAGTAATAATAATGTTATCTAACAACCTTTTCTAGGGTAGATAGTGAATCATGTTGTATATGCCACCATCTGAACCCATTTGATATCTAAGATGGTTTTGGAGTAATTCTCAAACTATATAAGGATTTTTATTATATTGAACTTGCTGATTGTTAATGCTGGTACATTTCTTATAGTGGTCCATCTTTATTCATACACCTATCCCCGTTCTACCCATAACGACTCTCTTTTTCACATTAAATGTCCATTTAAGTTCTAATATAGTTAACAAGTAATCATGTCTATTTTGTTATTTATACATTACTGATTCAGTGTTGGTGGTCTGACCTGACTATACCTGACCTAGACAAGTTTAGAGTAATAGCTTTGGTCGGGATGATCCAAATTACTATTGTACACCTAAAGGGAAAAGGAGATAAGATAGGTCAGGCTTGAAAGGATTGTTCCTGATCTGGATTTTGGTAACTCGGGAGAGATCCATCTTGCTAAGCTCAGGAAGGAGAGAGGGACTGAGGCGAAGAACGAGCTTATAGCCCTGAGGGATATTGCCCTGACCTGATCTGATACCTGAACCTTGGATAATGTTCCAAGGAGAGCAGGTCAAGAATTTGAGAAGTGTAAAGCTAGAGCTGCCTTACCTTTGGCAGAAGCTTGCTGGTCATATCAGTCTGAATAACGGCCCAAGATTCGTGGGTTCCATTCCGCAATCTCGAAAAGATCCCACGTGATGAATAACTATATATACCCAAGCTTTTGGGCTGGAGGATTTATGATTTTTCTGAGCACTCTCTTCTCTTATTTTGCTTATTTCGATCTAAAACACTTAACTGACTTAAGCATCAGAGAGTTTTCCACCGAAAAACCCCCGGTAGTTCTTTCTAACGTGTTTTTGTTGAAGTAGGTCGGAATATTCATAACAAAGGAGTAGACGTTCTAGGTGTAAATTTCAAGGTGAAACAATTGGCGCCGTCTGTGGGAACATAGGGCTAATACGTGAGAAAGAGCATGGAATCAGATGGACTCAGACGAAACTTGGTGGCGGAGTTAAGCGGCACGCCAAGCTCTGCCGCACCAACGATTGTACCTGAAATAGCAGGACCATCGGCGGCAGCTAAACTGGGCACAACGCAACCCCCTCCTAGTGGAACCACGCAAATCGAGGTTTGAATGCTGAACGATTCCTTTATAAGGCAATTATCCAATCTCATAGGCAAGGAGGTAGAGGTAGTTGTGGATTGAAGATTCGTCGAGCTATCGTCGCCCCCTCCCAAGGCAGCTCAACCGCCGGAGACAGAGCCACCGTCAGTAACCCAGAACACCATCAAAGCTTCCCTCAAAGAATAAGAGAGAGCTTCTCTGCTTTAGAGAGCGAAACATCGAGCAAAACCAACCCATACCTCAGTCAGCAGATGCAAAACCTGCAGAAAGAGTTTAGGGAGTTTAAAGAGAGATGGCAGGCACGGGCACGGTGCTAGCTCGGAGAGGTACCCCGTTTATGGAGGTGGTTATGCGCGATGATCTACCGGCTTCTTACCGGTCCATGGGCTTTGAATATAATGGAACGAAAGACCCATGGGATCATCTGAGCCGATTCGAGATCGCGGCTACTTTGCACAAGTTCTCCGACGCGGTCATGTGAAGGACTTCCCAATGAAATTTACGAAGTCTGCCCAGCTCTAGTTTAGCTAGTTACCTCCACGTTCTATAAGCAACTTTGACGAATTTAGCTCAGAATTCTCGCACCAATTTACCAGTACCAGGAAGTACCAGGAAATGCCGCTGGAGTTATTCAGTTTGAAACAAAAAGAAAGTGAAGATCTACGGGTATACATCAAGCGATTCACAAATGAAAAACTAGAAGTGCCATCGGCGTCTGAGGAGCTCTTGGTTAACGGTCTAGCTTGGGGGCTCGGGAGAGGGGAGTTTTTCCAGTCGTTGTTCGTGAAACCAGCACTGAAGTTTGGCGAACTCCTGGAAAGAGTAGAAAAATATTTTCATCTGGAAGGTGAACTAAAATCAAAGCATGGAAAAACTCCAAAACTAGGGTTCCAAAAAGTCTTTAACTCGACTTTGTGACAGAGTGAAGATAAAATATTTTCAGAAATGGAATGGCCTTGAAGATCAAGGAAGATGGAGAGAAGAGAATTAAACGACCTGATAGGGAGGACAAGACCCCGATAAAAAAACCCAGGACTGATCTGGTTGGAGGACGACCTCGATTTGATAGGTACACGCCCCTGACCTCACATCAGGGAGAGATTTTGCAGGCAATTGAGCGACACCCTGATCTCAAATGGCCTAGAACTTACTCCAAGAAAACAAGGAAAGAAAGATTTGACTGATTTTGCCGGAACCATAGTGAGTATGGTCACAATACAGATTAGGGCACCCATCTGAATGATGAGCTAGAGAGGTTGGTGCAGGCAGGGCACCTCAAGGAGTTTGTGCAAAGACGGGAGGAGTCCTGATCTGATTCTCGTAGACAAGATCGACCTCATGGAAATAAACGTGAGCAGGATAGTGGACGAAATAATGGGAGAAGGAATGACCAGACTCAAGAGAAAAGGGGTGAAATACTAATGATTACAGGGGGCGAGTGGGATGAGTGTTTATGTTAAGAGTAACATAAAACTAATATAAAACCAAAAATAGTAAAATGAGCAGCAATCTGAAAGTGGAAAACGGGTGGGAAAAAGTGCTTAGCTTTTATTCCTCAAAATCAGTTCGGATCGGCCTTAGCCGGACCCTTTTTACAGGTGCTTGACCTTTAAATACAAGCTTTCTCTCTCTAAAGCTCTCTATATTTCTCTCTCTAAAAAATTGGGGATCCTCCTCTCTGTCTTGGAGAGGCTATTTATAGTTTCCAATGAAAACYCTAATTGGACACGTGTCCTAATCTCATTGGTCCACCAATGCCCTAATTCCATCCTATCCTTGTCTCATCGTCGTCCTCAGCTACCTTCCACCGACTTAGCACCGACCTCAGCGACTTAGCGTCATCCTCAGATGTTTTCTAGAAAACGCTCAAGGACGACGACCCAAGTCTCCAACCTGAATGTTTTTACTTGATAGAAAAAGAAGATGAGCCGAGCTTGCGGTGCACGCCTCGGCTTCTCGGCGCTTCTCTTCTCGGCGGGTTCAGCTCGGCGGGTTGCGCGGTGGTCTTGGTAGGTCGCGCGCGGACACTTTTCTCTGCTCGGCGCTCCTCTACTCGGCGAGCTCTGCTCGGCGGATTGTGTGGCAGGATGGGCGGGTTGCGATGCCATGCAGAGCTCGGCATAAGTTGCCGAGCTGGGCTCGCGTGGCTTACCGAAGGCTCTCGCGCGATGCCGAGCTGAGCTCAGGCCCGCGATGCCGAGCAGAGCTCGCAACATGTTGCCGACCAGGACGCGCGGGGCTGGCCGAGAATTCCCGCACATTGTCGCCAAGATCAAGCCCGCGCCGCCGAGCAGAGCACGTGGCATGTTGCCGACCAGACGCGCGGAGCTGGCCGAGAACTCCCGCACGATCGTCGCCAAGCTCAGGCCCGCCGCCGCCGAGCAGAGCACGCAGCACGTTATTGACCTGGACGCGCGGAGCTGGCCGAGAATTCCCGCACGTTGTCGCCAAGCTCAGGCCCACGCCGCCGAGCAGAGCACGGGGCACGTTGCCGACCAGGACGCGTGGAGCTGGCCGAGAACTCCCACACGATCGTTTCCAAGCTCAGGCCCGCGCCGTCGAGCAGAGCACGCAACACGTTACCAACCTAGACGCGCGGAGCTGGCCGAGAATTCCGGCACATTTTCGCCAAGCTCAGGCCCGCGCCGCCAAGTAGAGCACGCGGCACGTTGAAAACCAGGACGCGCGGAGCTTGCCGAGAACTCCCGCACGATTGTCGCCAAGCTTAGGCCCGTGCTGCCGAGCAGAGCACGCAGCACATTACCGACCTGGACGCACGGAGCTGGCCGAGAATTTTTGCACGATTGTCACCGAGCTCAGGCCCGCACTGCCGGGCAGAGCATGCGACACGTTGCCGACCAGGGCACGCGGAAGCATCGGGCCGAGCAGGGAAGTACCCGAGCAGAAATCGCCGAGCAGGGAAGTGCTGAGCAAAGAAGTGCCCGCGCGCAACCCACCCAGCCTGACACACAATCCACCGAGCAGAACTCGCTGAGCAGGGGAGCACCGAGCAGAGCTCGCCGAGCAGGGAAGTGCCGAGCAGAGAAGTGCCCGTGAACAACCCGCCCAGCCTGCCACAACAATCCGCCGAGCAGAGCTCGCCGAATAGAGAGCGCAAGCCAGAGCTCGCCGAGCAGGAAGTGCCGAGCAGAGAAGTGCCCGTGCA
>BMAC01000072.1:119747-197361 GCA_014905375.1 Phtheirospermum japonicum
AAATACTTTTTTACGGCGGTTTTCCAGAAAACCGCCGTTAAATCGGTCATTTAACGGCGGTTTTCATAAAACCGCCGTAGAATCATACATTTTATGTCGGTTTTATGAAAACCGCCGTTAAAATTTGAACTAAATTAACGGCGGTTTTTAAGAAAGCGCCGTGAATTAACAAGTATTCACGGCGGTTCTTCAAAAACCGCCGTTAATTAGTTTGTACATTAATTATTTCGGTAAATTTAACGTCGGTTTTATTAGAACCGCCGTGAATAAGATGACATTTTACGGCGGTTTTCATAGAACCGCCGTAGAATACGAAGCTGCCATGTCACCGATCCTCGTCCTTATCATGCAAAAATCTTGGGCCGTTGATTTGTGTCTTATCCTATGATCTAGAGGCGCCACGTCATCAATCCGTGTACCCACCTCCATGCATGCCTTCTTCATCCTCTTCCATCTTCATCTTCTTCATTCATCTTCATCTTGGACCAAGGGCTGCCAACGTCGCCGGAGATCTTCATCTGCGCCAGCTACCGACGTCGCCGGAGATCGCCTGCAGAAGTCGCCGGAGATAGCCTGCAGAAATCGTACCGAGTTTCATGCTTTGCCTGGACGACATCGCTGTAGATCACCTGTAGAATTGTCATCGCCGGAGATCGACTGCATTCTCCTCCTGCTGAATTCACTCTCATGAAATTGGTGATCCAAACGAGCTAGACTCGTTGAGCTCACCCGTAATTTTTTTTTAATTTATACTAAACAACGGCGGTTCTGGAAACTACCGTTAATTTGTTGGATTTAACGGCGGTTGTAGAACCGCCGTAAAATGTTTCTACATTCAACGGCGTTGGATACAACGGTGGTTCGAAAACCGCCGTTAATTCCCTAAAAAAACCGCCGTGGTTTACCCAGTCTACAGTGCAGGATGCTTTTCAGAAGCTGAAAGAATACCTTGTCAGGATGTCATTGCTTACCAAACCTGTCATTGCATTAAGCTGAGCTTCGGTACATAGAGGTGGAACGAGCCATGTTAGCCCTAGTTGGGACAGTTCGTAAGCTCCATCCATATTTCCTCTCATAAAACGTGGTGGTCAGAACTAACTTACCCCTAAAGGTTGTCATAGATAAACCTGAGGCTTCAAGGTGCTTGGTAAAATGGATAATCGAGCTCAGTGAGTTCGATATTAGTTTTGAGGAGCGAACAAAAATTAAGGCCCAGACATTAGTTGATTTCATGCAGGAGATGACCAGCTCTCCCGAGGCGATAAGAGAATGGACAATCTAGACTGATGGCTCTGTAAGAAACTTTGGCTATTGTTCAGGGATAGTGTTGATAGACCCGGAAGGGGTGACAACAGAATATGTAATACGCATAAACTATCCCCTCTCCAATAACGCGGCAGAATATGAGGCCTTACTGAGGGGAGTCTAGATGGCAAAGGAGCTAGGGGCAGACCAAGTACATGCGCGAGTAGGTTCACATATTATATGCAAACAAATAAATGAGGAGTTTGAAACAATTGAGGAGCACGTGCAGAGATACTTAGCTCAGTTTCACGAATTGACCAACGCCATTAACTCTTTATCAATCGATCAAATCCCCAGAGATGTAAATGGCCAAGCAGATTACTTGGCTAAGGTAGCCAGCTCAGCAACAGACTGTCAAGAAAGAGTCATCACTCTCCTAATGGGATATCCGAAGTTTGGAGAGGAAGAGGTGCATGCGTTAGAAGAGGATACATATTGGCATTACCCGATCAGATTATATCTGGAGAAAGGAGAGTTACCAGATAGTAAAAGAGAAGTAACGAAGATAAGGGTCATATCCTCTCGTTTCTGCCTGATCAAGGGAGAATTGTATAGGAGAGGATTTGGACAACCTCTTTTGAGATGTCTGAGCCTGAAAGTAGGCGTCCAGATTCTTAGAAAAATCTAGGAAGGCTTATGTGGTAATCATATGGGCGCAGGACCTTAGAAAGCAAAGTCATGAGAGCTGGCTATTTCTGGACATTATTGCGAAAGGAAGCAGAAGACTTTGTTAAGAAGTTTGATAAATGTCAGAGGATCTCTCCCTTAGTTCACCGGATGGCGGAAGAGCTCATGACAATGAGCTCTCCTTGCCCCATTGCAAAATGGGGGATAGATCTGGTCGTGCCTTATCCTACAGCTCCAGATTAGAAGAAGTTCTTGATTATCGCCATTGATTATTTCAGCAAATGGGTAGAAGCCGAAGCTCTGAAAAAATTTACTGAAGAGGTGGTGATGGGCTTTATGTGGAATAACATTGTGTGCCAGTTTGGTATCCCAAGGTTCCTAGTATCAGATAATGGCACACAGTTTATGGGAGCCAAGATTCGAGCTTGGTGTACCTAGATGAAGATAGATTAGAACTTCACATCTGTCTACCATCCTCAGGCAAATGGACAAGTCGAAGTGACTAATCGCATCTTAGTACAAGGGATCAAGGCGCGCTTAGAGAAATCGGGGGGAAAGTGGGTAGAAGAACTCAGCTCAATCCTATGGGCTTACCGCACTAACCCTAAGGAAAGCACTGGAGAAACCTCATTTACCCTGGTATATAGCATGGATGCTGTTATCCCAATAGAAATAGGTCTGGAAACTCATTGAATCCAAAGCTTTGATGCTGATCAAAATGAATTATTAATATAGGATGTGTTGGGTTTGGTTGAGTAGAAAATAGAGCGTGCTGCTATTAAGATTGAACACATGAGAGGACGAGTTTGAGTAGCATACAGAAAAACAGTAATAAAGAGATGTTTTCAAGTGGGAGAACTGGTACTGCACAGAGCTGACCTAGGAAAGGTCAAGGGAAAACTGGATGCCACTTGTCAAGGACCATTTAAAATCACAAGAGTTCTTATAGGTGGAGCTTACGTGTTAGTACAAATGGATGGAGTTATAGTACCCCGAGCGTGGAATGTATCAAATTTACGAAAATATTATGTGTAAGATTAATTTATGAAATTTATTTATATAACGATGACTTGAGTTTATCCATATCATATTATAAACTGACATGATTATCAGTAAAGCCAAGATTGGCTAAGGGTGGATATCCCAATTCTCCTGACCTGATTGTCAGTAAAGCCAGGATTGGCTAAGGGCGGATGCCCAGTTTTCCTGACCTGATTGTCAGTAAAGCCAGGATTGGCTAAGGGTGGATGCCCCAATTTTCCTGACCTGATTTTCAGCAAAAGCCAAGATTGGCTACGGGCGGATGCCCCAATTTTCCAGACCTGATTGTTAGTAAAGCTAGGATTTGCTAAGGGAGGATGCCCTAATTTTCCTGACCTGATTTTCAGCAAAAGTTAGGATTGGCTAAAGGCGGATGACCCAATTTTCCTGACCTTATTGTCAGTGAAATTTATATGCCGGGATCGACTAAGGGTGGATGCTCAAATATTCTTGACTTGATTGTTAATAAAGCTTAGATTGGCTAAGGGCTATCTTGAGGAGCCAGATCTAATCAATGGTAAGGGTTTTGACAGAAAAAGATCATTAACTACAATGGAAAAAGATCATTCACTACGACTTAACTTCTAGATTACATGGGAAAAATAAAAATAAAAAACACCTACGCCATTCTTACAGCAGAGCTTGGCGAGTTTGACTAAAATACAAAAAGCAAAAAACAAATGATCACATAAAAGTCTGGAAAATACATTGAAAATAGAAATTAAAAATCAACCATGGGAAGAAGAAACCCTCTTGTCAGAAGACAGAATCCGGCGAATACGCCATAACTCACACTCAGTTTCATGGAGGCGCTGATGATACCTGTCTGCCCACCCAGAAGCAGCATGAGCTTCGCTGGCGGCGAAGGTCAGCCGACATACAGATTCCAGTAAATCAGCCTTCTCTTCCTTCAGTTGGCGGTTAAGCTAGCGGAGCTGAACCCACTCACGCTTTTAAAAGCTCTTCTTCTGCGTCTTCCTCCCCAGTTTCGTACATTCTTGAGAAACTTTTTCGTGAAGAACAGAAAGTTTGTCAGAAAGTTTAAAGTTCTCAGCAAAAAGGGAGAGATTTTTTCTGTTTACATTATCAATTTCTTTGAGTAAAGAGGAAGAAGCTATATTGAAATGCATAAGGTAAGAACACGTATATAAAGGACGCAAACGTATGTGATTCATAACGGAATTGTACTACGGTTTCCTTAAAACCAGGAAACCCTAAAATTACAAAATGACAAAAATTATTTCAAAGTACAGAGAAATCAAACCAGAACAGGTAAAAGCAAAGAGCAGCCCAGAACAACCTAGTTTGCCATGTCACCATTCCCGACGTCTAGATCTTTAGCGAACTGCTCCACAGCATCCTCCTCCGAAAGATCGTTGGGTGATACCCCACCGGGTAACTCACCTAGACCAGCGAAGGTCGGGGAGGGAGTAAAGGCAGTCACTGCTAGAGTCATACCCTGGTCTGGGTGAGAGGAAGACCCGAGAGCAGAGGAGCGGAAGAGTTGTAGGATATGCTCAGCAAATTCATGAGTGTTGAGCTGGTGCAGGCGATCTCCTTCAGGCGAATAGGAGAAGCTCATGGGCTCGGGGTTCCCCTGAATAGTCTTGTTCCGGTCGTAGAGGGCCGAGGGGTTTTCCTTGGACCACTTCTCGCAAGCATCTATGCCAAGGTTGAAATACAATAAGGCCTCTGGCACCAAGAGTTTGTAGATATCCATGGATTCAAGGAAGGCCTGTTTCGTAGTCTCACATGTCGTCTGGATAAGCCGGATCCCATCCTCTACCTTCAAAAATTCAGTTCTTCCCTCTTCCTGAACCTTGACCAGAGCTGCCTCGATCTGGCTCGCCACCTTGGCTCAGGCCTCCTCCTACTTTTCCTTATCATCCAATGCTTCTGCTCGGGCCCTCTCCTCTCCCTCTCTTGCAGCCGACCCTTCTGCCTTGATCCTCTTCAGCTCGGACCCCCTCTCCTTGCAGAGTGCCATCAATTTATTCTGCTTCTCCTTCAGGCCGTGGTGCTCTTTGACCAGGTCTGCATTCATGAGAGAGCCCCTGGCACGGGCCACCAAGATGGACCTCTTTGTTGCGGCCTGAAAGATAACCAATCTTATGATTAACAACTATAAATGTAAAATATGTACAGAGGTGAGGGGAGGAATGGTTACCCTGGCCTTGTCCTGACATAGCGATTCAATCAACTCTGGTTCATTCCACTTCTCCATAGTTTTTTGATCCGATGCTGGACATTGGCCTCGAATAAATTGGATGGCCACATCCTCCGAATAGTAAAGGACAGAAGTGCTAGAGAACCAAAGGGCATTAGGGTTAACCACCTTAGCCCCTGGGGCTACTCCTTTCCCCGACCTAGTACGCTTCCGGGAGAGATGCTCTTGCTCTTCCCCCGACTCTAAGTGGAGTGCCAAGTCCATTTCAGGTGCGGGAGGTGCCTCGTGCTGCTCTGGCCGCACTAGTGGAGGAACTTCTGACGACCCAACAGCCTGTTCTCCCTGGGACTTCTTCTCACGAACTACCGCAGCCTGTTGAGTTTCTAGCAGCTTGCGCATCATGGTGTCTGCAAAAGAAAGCAACAAATGGTTAAAGGTCAGATCTACCCAATATATAGAAAAAAAGGGGAACAAGATAAACATTTTCATGGTATATACCTGATTCAAGCTTTTGTGTGTGCCTACTTTATAAATAATTGTCAAAAATTTAATAGCTAGCCCGCAAAATAACGAGTTCACGTGTAGGTTGGCAAGCTTAACTCGAGTCGTCTCTCAAGGGCTGATATTCAGAATTTTTAATGTTTGTTTAGTCACAATTTTAACACGAGAACTTGTATAGATTTGGTTTTTTAAAATTATCAACTACTAATAAATTTAAAAGCATCAACTAATTATTTTAGACTAACTAATTTAACCTAATTAATTAATTAAAGTTTCAAACTAAATTATCTATGAATTATTAATCTAGGAATTTTTAAAGCAAATAAAGTCCAAATTAATTAACTAGCATTCATCAGACTTCTATGAACTAAATCTAACATATGAATTTTCAAGAACAAGATCAATATAAACTCTCAAGCAATAACATATCATAATCTAATTAACAACTAATTATTAAAACTAAATCAATAATTAAATTAATCATGACAAATCTCATCACCAAGCATAAACAAATATAAATGCAGCAAATAAATTAATATTAAAAACGAAATCTAAGGTTCCAAACTGAGCGATTCAATGTTCAAACGATTCTAAATATCAAAACGATTCAAGAACTCATGCGAAAAAAATAAAATCCTAAGAACATAAATTATCTAAGATTAAAGCTAAAAATAACTAGAGTTTAGAAGACTTATTAATAACTAAAGGTTGCTGAAAGTTGGCTGCGAATCCGGGTTGTTGGTGGTTGCTCTTTGTCGAAAAATCGGAACTTGAACGAACGTCTTCGTCTTCGTGCTTCGAATTTTGAATCTTCGACGTAGATCTTTAAAATATGTTGTAGGGTGTTAAAAATAGGTTTCTTAATCCTAGGTAAGTGTTTTGGGTCGTGGTTGTATGTATAATCTTAAGTATGAAGGGTTTATATAGTTATTTCATGACTTGGCGCACAAGAAACCCTAAAATCACGATTTTGGTCCGTCGCGTCGATCGACGTCTGTTCTTGCGTCGACCGACGTAAACTGGTCGACGCGGGCGGACTGTGCGCAGCGCTTGGCAGGACTCGGCATGTGTGCGTCGGCCGATGCTCCATGGGTCAACGCTACAGAGAGTTGCGGTCGGCCAGGGTTACTAGAACGGTTCTAGTGGGAAAACCGTTATATTATAGAAAGTCTGCAGGTTCAAATTCTTCAAATCGCGGCCCGTTTTTGCTGAAACTCCACTCGTACGCCCATCCTCGACAATATTCAAACTTAAATACTTCAAAATACCTAAAATAAACATAAAATTAATTAATTATGATTAAATTACGATAAAATAAGTTAAAGATAAGAAAATATGAAAATGTGCTCAATCTATCCAACTTATACCGAAAAAAATATGAAAAATAAACTAAAATACAAATAAAAACCAAGATAAATTCATGATAATCAACTACCCCACACTTTATTGGTTTGTTCGTCCTCGAACAAACGATAGATTCAAAGTATAACAAGAAATAAAATGAGCTCAAACAATGAGTCGTGATATGCTACATACATAATTTTGAAAATATAGATACAAGTAACGCAACGTCAATCACTCCACCCTTATTACTTTGTCGCTCCAAAAACAAAATCATGCATCCTCTCAAAAGGGTAATAAATAAGGGGTTTTCACTCAAAAGCACTCAAGCATTGCTGTATGGGACGTGTATACGTTAAAATCATACAAATACAAGCACAAAAAATAAGCACGGAAAATTAATCTCTTTTCAATCGCAAATTAAGTGTGTTATCGAACTAAGAATCGGAAAAGGTCTTTTCGGGCTGTAATGTAAGGCTCTTTAGACGGGTATGGAATATATAAGTTGTGTGGCTAACTCACGATCTAACGTTATCAATAACTCACCAAACCTAATCTAATCACGAAGCAATTTGCTTCACCTCATTAAAAAAAAAAAAACCTCACTAAACACTCATAACGTAGCCTTTAAATTTAGGTTATTTCTCAACTCGTAACTCGAACCGACTTGTTGATCAAACCACTTAAATGAAATTGAAGCTCAGAATACGCTTCTTCTTTTCAACACAACTCTTGCCCTTTTAAACATTAGGCTTCATAATAATGAACAATAAAACTACAATCCCTTATAAAGTGCGTAGGCAATGATTAAACACGAAAAACAAGACTCACCATCCTTTTTTTTCTTCTTCTTCTTTTTTCTTATTTCCCCTTATTATAATTTTTTATGGGTTTTTTTTTCTTCTTTTTTTCTTTCTTTTCGAATGGTGGTCGTTAATTACAAAATTCATAAATTCCCTAATAAAATTTCCAAAACTCTAATAACCAATAAAAATAACGAACTCCTCCTACCCCACGATTTTAATGGTTGCAGGAGTCGACTTAAAAATCACTCATGGCTAATGGAAATGGATTATTTGGCTATGATTGGCTCATTCGGAACTTATAGTGGCTAATAATATATGGATATGGCCGGAATAGGGTTTTATTTGTGCCTTAACGTCATGTTCAAAGTCAACTACACACAACGATTTCAAAGAGATCTCAAATCAAAACTCATTCAAGTACATGCAATGATGATAAACACTCAGGCTACTCACATGCTTTTTGGCATGAAAAAGTTTTGAATTGACGCTGCTTTTAAGGTTTTGCGAAATCAATTGTGTACAAGTACCATTTTACAATATATAAATAAGAAATTTTGAAAAATTTATGCACTTATGCACGATCAAAAGACTAGAACCTCAAATCATACTTAGCTAACTTTGACAGGAATTGCCATACATACACAATTCAGCGCGAAAATAGTGATCAATCAGGTAAAATTTAGCACTACAAACTCACGAAAATTAAATTTTTTTCACAAATTTCAAACTATAATTCACACTCAACCCCCCCACCCCCCACCCCCTTAAAAACTGGGCAATCTCCCGATTGTCATAAAATAAAAAAAGTAAAGGAGATAAGAAAACCTCCCTAAAATTCTGATAGTTGAGTCTTTCCAAAATGATTGTGCAATAATCCTTCGTCTTGAAACTCGTGATTGGAATTGTCTTTGAATTAAAAATGATTGTAGGAAATTATGTTGCGCAAGTGCCCGGTGGCACATCGTGTGGAATTTAATTGGCCGGATTGCATCTCATCGAAAGGTTGCCGGACTGCGGCTAAATTGGGTCTGATTGCGACCTCGATCGGCGGAGATGAATTCGTAAAACCAAATTTTCTGCACATTAACACACACATAAATGTACCACAATAATTGACACAATAAAAACAGAAATAAACTAAAAAAAATCAAAATAAAAATTAAAGAAAAATAAAAACTAATGCTTGGGTTGCCTCCCAAGAAGCGCAACATTTTACTTCACATGCTCGACGCGTTTCAACGTTTAATGCTCGGCTTGAGGTGGATCACCGAGATTCACCATGTCAGTTGCTTGAAACTCCATCACATATATTACGTTGGGGTCTGAAATTTCAAGGTCAGCCCCAATGTCACGAAAATCAATACCAAATAGCTCGGCTATCTCCTCCCAACTTAGAAAGTCATCTTCGTCCTCGACTACTGATTGAGGATTTCTTAGCGCTCTAAGAATCGTCTCCGCAATAGTACGGAGTCGATTGTAGATGCGGCAAGTTGTCACGAGTCGTGTCTCTCGAGGATGGATGTGATCGGCTTTCGATTTCTCAGTTGTTCTTATCGTCGGTTTTGATTAACTAATTTAACCTAGGAAAGCGATAGTCATTGTTCGGTTTTTATAACTAAGAATGAAATTGAAACTTAAGTTTTAAAAACATGAAAAGCTCTTAAAGGAAATTAAATCTTATATTAAAATCGATCAATTTAAACTAATTAACTATAAAAACTTAATTATTTGAAATTAGGAAAACGGAGGGAAAATTAAAGTCAACTTATTTGAATAAGTCAACAAAGTACTTAACATTAATTAAGGGTTCAAAAAGGAAGATCTTAATAAACTTTTACAAACTTAGAAATTGATTACAACTTAATAACTTAAAAGCATAAGTTCATAAGCTAGAAAGCTAGAAAAATGAAGATAGGGATTTTAAATGATCAAAACAACCACAAAGCAAGAATCAAACTTCAATACAAGATCAAGATAAAATAACATGGAAATGAAACTAAATTAAAGGAAAGAAGTTACCAAATGTACTTGATTACACAAAAGCTTGAATAAGAAAAGCTTGAAAGCTGAATGATTCTTCAAAAAGGGAACTTAAAACAAAGCTTGAACATTAAACAATTAAGATCTAAGCTTGATTAATCTATAACTAATTACTAGGAATTATAGAAATTAAAATAAGTAAAAATATGAAGCTGGTTGTTTTCTCCTGTTATGAGAAGCTTTCTTGGAGAAGAAAGCCACAGGAGCAAGTTGCATTATTGAAATGAAGTCTGAGTGATTACATCTTCAAAATTTCTGCTTTTCAGTCGATCGACTGAAAAAGCAGTCGATCGACTGGCAGTCGATCGATTATGTCGGCAGTCGATCGACTGCGATGTCAAAATGGCCTGGAACCCTGGAATCCAGTCGATCTTGATGGGTCCAGTCGACCGACCGCAGTCGATCGGCCAAGTAGGCAGTCGATCGACTGCCTCCTCCAAAATGCCAAAATTCCCTGGAATCCAGTCGATTTTGCCGGTTCAGTAGATCGACTACAAAGTCAGTCGATCGACTGAACAATCAGTTGGCCGACTGGATTCCAGCGCCCGGCTCAATTTCTCATTCTTTTCGCGTCTGCCGGTTTATCGAACCTCGTTCGTTGCGCTTCCTTGCTTTGTCCGTCCATTCCCGAGTCGAGTATCAACGATCCCAAACGAGCGTGGGCCCCGCTTGGACGTCCTACGGCCAAGAAAAATAGAAAAGTGAAAAACTACGAAAATTACTAATAAAACGTACAAAAACTAAGAAAATCTAGAAATACGAAAAACGGCCAACCCGACTCCTAAAGCAACAAAAAGCAAGCGAAAAACACGCAACATGAAACAAAAATGGTWATGAAAATATGTACAAAAAGATGCAAATMAACCACCCCACACTTAGAACGGTTGCTTGTCCTCAAGCAAAACTAACGTATATTTACAAAACTACCCCCGACCAACCCTAGGCTAATGCACAAAAATAATTCGAGACATCGTATGCTACGTTGTTTGTTAGCTTTGGCTAAAAGGACTACAATGTGATTTGCTAAGAAAATTTAGATCGACTTCCGAAACCTAAAAGGACTTAAACAATCCAACAAGTCGGTCTCCCCGTCCCTGCCCCGGCTAAGGTCTATCCACGCTCGAACCATTAATCGACTCCCGACTAGCCAAGATCATCAACACCTCTCTTTACAAAAGTATACTAAAAATAGAAACAAATGGAAAAACGTGCTACACAATAATTTCAAGGATTTATAACGTATCCTTGATTATTCCTCTCTTTTCGTATTATTTTTTCTTTTTTTTTAGAGAGGTACTTGAATAAAAATATGAAAATACGAAGTTATCAACGACTCCGATCATCCGTTGCTACTAGCAACTTTCAATTTTCTTAATCGAGCACGGGGAGCAATTGATGACTCCAATTTACAAACAAAAACCTATAGAGAGTGTTTAATGACGAGGGCTAGTCGAGGCACTAGTTCCAAACGAGCACAAGGATAGCAGGAAGCTAAAACCGAACGGGAATTCCAACAAGTTAAACCACCTAAATCCACTAAATTCGATCGAAAATCTAAACATCTTAACAATTCATCAAAAACCGCATCACTTCGCCAAGGGTCCAAACAACAATAGCACACACGTTTCTCATACTAACACAAGCAAGCACACGACGAAATTTTAAAAACTTAGGACGATTCTAACCACCCCACACTTAAAACYTAGCAATGTCCTCATTGCGTAATTAAGCTTAAATAAAAGCGGTAAAAAGTTGTAGGGTAAAGAAAACCCCCCTATTTCCGGGCTCGTGTCGTTGTGGTTGTGCAAAGGTCATTGCCGGGAACTGAGGTAAGCAATAAGATATCTACATAGTTAGGCAAGGTGAAAAAACGTGCACAAAAACGAATTATGTACAAAAACGAAAATATTTTTGATTTTTTTGAATTTTTTTTTATTACAAAAGACGAGATGAGAAATAAACGAACATAATCGAAAGATAAATAAAAGAACACACAAAAACGATAAACAAAATAAAATAAACAAAGGATAACTAGGAGGTTTAACGACGTCTCCTAGGTCGGGCACGGAGGGTCGCGGCCTCGTCTTTCCTCTTCCTCCTCCTCGTTTCCATTTTTCACCGTCGTCGTCGTCGTCGTCTCGACGCATCCGAGTTTCGACCAAAAAGAGCCGGCGATGGAGGCCGCGTAAAGCTCGGTCGTTTCGTGCCTGCCCCTCGTCGAGCCGGTCGAAACGGACGTTGAGCTGGTCAAAAGGGAAAACACGGCCTGTTGGAAATCGTTCCAACCCATCTCGGGACCCGAGCCGGTGCTCGGACCTCCGTACTGCGGGACCGCCGCTTGGCTCGTGCCTTCTCCGAAAGGCGCGCCCGAACCGGCATTCGGGATGTCGCCGGCCTCACCTCGTTCATTCTCCCGGTGGCGTTGGCGTCTCGGATTTTGGCTCGCCAGGGTTCGTCGGGGCTCTCGGCGTTTTGAACGTTAATTCCAAGAGATCGACCCTTGTCATGTTGGCCGCTTCGGCCTCAAACCCGAAGTAGCGGGCAAGCACGGTGATCATCGGCCCCATACCGACTCGGGCGACGCTTCCTCCTCTCGTCCTCCGAATCCCTTCAATTTGTCCTCGGATCAATGGAAAAAACGGGACCGGATGTCCATTACATAGGCACCAAAGCACGTAAATCTCGTGCCGAGTGAAGTTGGTGCTTTCATGCTTTCCCATTAGGACGTGGGCAAAGAATTTGTAAGCCCCAAGCAATGCCAAGTCGACAATCGCCGACGCCGAGTATCGATCCCGGGTACCACGTCCGCCCATGATAGTCCCCCAAAACTCAATATCATTAAAACCACTCACTTGCGTGTACGAGTACTACTGGCAGTCAAGCCCGAGCACCGTTTGTATCACCCCCTGATCGATACGGCGTTTAACTCCCCCAAAACGCACATCAAAACCCCCGTCAGACGTATCTTGATACGTGGCGAAAAACTCGAGCACTAGCTCCTGATAAGCCGGTGCTCGGAAAGACGCGAACATCCGGCCATTCATCGCGTCGATGAAACTTAGTAGACGCGTGCCGAATCCATCATAGTCCCCGTTCGTCACCCACTCTTCTAACCGATCAATGTTTATGAAACGAGGGGTAGCGAAGTGTCGCTGGGAAAGATTTTGGAAAATTTCCACTCGTAGGTAGAATAGATGGGGAAGGGGGCACCGTAATTTCCGGCGATATCAGGGTATTGGGGAAGGGCGAAAACATTCTCATCGTCAGAGTGGTCGGCCATTGTATATGGTGAAAATGGGGAAGAAGGTAGTCGGGTTTGTAGTAGGGAGTTTCAAAAACCGAACGAGACGAAAAACGACGGAAAAACGAAGAAAACTCAATTCGAATGTTCTTTGGGCCAATTCATCGAACACGTTGTGGGCAGGATTTTGAAAGATGAAGATAAAAAAAAAATGGATCCCAAATTTCCAACCAAACACAACGAATCAATTTCAATTTTCCTTAAGGGTGTAGAACAAGCGAAGTACCTCAGATTTGTTTCGGAAAAGAGACGAGGAATCGATTCAACTACGGAAGGATTTGAACTTTGAGAAAGGAGAAAGAACTTGTGAATTCCCACGTGAATGGCCTTGTCGATCGACCAAAATCTTTTCTCTCTTTTTTCTTTTCTTATTTTCGGCTATTTTTCTCTATTTTTTTAATTTTTCTGCTCTTTGTTTTCGTTTCTGTCGACTTTGTGGGGTGGCCGAATGAGCCGGATCGACTGCTATTTATAAGCCAGCTGCCGCTCAGTCGATCGACTGCTCTGCTCGGTCGATCGACTACAGTCGGTCGACTGCCGACAGTCGATCGACTACTCTGTCAAAAAGTACGAAAGTCCCTGAAATCCAGTCGATTCCTCCTGGTACAGTCGATCGGACGACAGTCGATCGACTGGTTGTCGATCAGCATATAACCAGTCGATCGACTGCTCTTGCAAAAAGCTTAAAAAGTTCTGGAATCCAGTCGATTTGATCCCTTCTGTTGATTGGGCAGTCGATCGACAAGCATTCCAGTCGATCGACCAGATATGCAGTCGATCGACTGAATTCCAGCAGTCCATCTCCAAATTTCGATCCTCTTTTCTCCCAAAACTTCCAGAACTGGACCTACATGAACCCAAAAACGTCATAAACACTACTTACACAAAGAATATACACTAGGTTGAAAGAAGAACAAGAAAAGAGTTAGAAAGGGTTAGAACACCGTGGGTTGCCTCCCACGTAGCGCGTTTGGTTTACATCGTTCGTTCGACGATCTCAATTCCATGATCAAGATCCCATCGGGGGCAGATCACTCAAGTCTTCCTCCTCCACGATCATAGGCTCGAGCGCCTTGGTTTGTAACATACTATGTCGGTAAGGTTTTACTCGTGCGCCATTAACTTGGAAATGCTCATTCGTTTTAGGATCGATCAATGTCACAGCTCCGAAGGGGATATTTTCTCGATCGTGTACGGGCCGCTCCACTTCGACATGAGCTTCCCGGGAAACAACATGAGTCGGGTGTTGTAAAGGAGCACTTGCATCCCTTCCTCCAACTCCTTGGGCGCAAGTTTCTTGTCATGGAGGAGTTTCATCCGATATTTGTAAATACGAGCACTCTCAAATGCCTCGTTTCTTAGCTCGTCAAGCTCCTCGATTTGGAGCCTCCGCTCCTCGCCGGCTTGTTTCAAATCGAAATTGCATGCTCGGATGGCCCACAAGGCTCTATGTTTCATTTCGACCGGTAAGTGGCACGACTTCCAGTACACAAGGCGATAGGGGCTCATTCCGAGAATCGTCTTATGGGCCGTGCGGATAGCCCATAAAGCATCCACGAGCTTTGATGACCAATCTTTTCTGTTCGGTTGTACGGTCTTTTCGAGAATGTTCTTGATTTGACGGTTGCTCGTTTCAACCTGACCGGCCGTTTGTGGGTGGTATGGCATGGATACCTTATGAACGACTCCATAATTCTTCAGCACCCTTTCGAGTAGCTTGTTATTGAAATGCTTTCCGCCGTCACTAATAATCACACTCGGGACTCCGAATCGACTAAAAATGTTGATGCGCACAAACTTCACCACGGTGTCGCCGTCATTCCTCCTTGTCGGAATTGCCTCAATCCACTTCGAAACATAATCAAACCCAACCAAAATGTATTCGAACTCATGAGACTTCGGAAAGGGGCCCATGAAATCGATCCCCCACACGTCGAATATCTCTATGGCCAAATTATATGTCATCGGCATTTCGTTCCTTTTCCCGATACTTCCGGTCCTTTGGCATCGATCGCACCTTTGGCAATGGTCGTGGGCATCCTTGAAGAGGCTCGGCCAATAGAATCCCAATTGGAGAACCTTGTGAGCGGTCTTTTGCCCGCCGAAATGTCCTCCAGCTAGGTGATCGTGGCACTTCGTCAAAATCTCCCCTTTCTCCTCGTCCGGAACACACCGTCTCACCACACCATCTTTTTCGATCTTGTACATGTGAGGGTCATCCCAATAATACTCTCGGCACTTGGAGAGAAACTTTCTCTTCTCATGATGAGATAGGTCCGGGCGGAGTACTTCACTAGCAAGGTAGTTGGCGATGTCGGCATACCATGGTGCGGTAGAAATGACAAATAAGTTCTCATGCGCAACATTCTCCCCAAGTAGATCCTTTTCTCCGGTTGGGGCCTCGAGGCGAGAGAGATGATCGGCTACAACATTCTCGCACCCCTTTCGGTCCTTGATCTCCACATCGAACTCTTGATGCAAGAGTATCCATCGGATGAGCCTAGGCTTCGCTTGAGCGTTGTTGAAAAGATATCGTAACGACGCATGGTCACTATGCACAACAACCTTCGAACCAATGATGTAGGCTCGAAACTTTTCAAGCGAAAAAATGACAACAAGGAGCTCTTTCTCGGTAGTCGTGTAATTCTTTTGAGCGTCATTGAGCATTAGACTCGCATAATAGACTACCCGAAGGAGCTTGTCCACTCTTTGTCCCAAGACGGCCCCCACCGCTCCGTTTGATGCGTCGCACATTATTTCAAACGGGAGGGACCAATTCGGGGCCACCACCACGGGAGCTGAGGTCAAGTTTTCCTTTAACGAATTGAACGCCAATCGACAAGCATCATCAAAAACGAACGGGACATCGGCACTCAGCAAATGGCACAAAGGACGGCTAAGTTTTGAGAAATCCTTGATGAACCGTCTATAAAACCGCGCGTGGCCAAGAAAACTTCGAACTCCCTTCACGTTGATTGGGGGCGGGAGATTTTTAATCACGTCGACCTTCGCCTTGTCGACTTCAATTCCCTTGGACGACACTACGTGGCCCAAAATGATCCCACTTCTCACCATGAAGTGGCTTTTCTCCCAACTCAAGGTGAGGTGATTCTCCACACACCTCTCTAAGACCTTTGACAAATGATCTAGACATTCGTCGAACGTGGAGCCGTAAACCAAAAAATCATCCATGAAAACCTCCATGTACTTGTCGAGCATGTCGGAGAAAATCGAGAGCATACAACGTTGGAAAGTAGTGGGCGCGTTACATAAACCGAAAGGCATACGTCGGAAGGCATAGGTGCCGAAGGGGTACGTGAACGTCGTCTTGGATTGGTCCTCCGGCGAGATAGCGATTTGATAGTATCCGGACAATCCATCGAGAAAACAATATGAATGATGCCCCGCGAGCTAGTCCAACATTTGGTCAATAAACGGAAGTGGAAAGTGGTCCTTCTTGGTGGCGGCAATGAGCTTTCGAAAGTCTATACACATTCGCCAACCGGTGGTTGCACGGGTCATCACAAGTTCGCCCCTTTCGTTCTCGATTACGGTTATCCCACTCTTCTTCGGCACCATGTGGACTGGGCTTACCCATTCACTTTCCCCGACCGAGAATATCAACCCTTCGGCCATGAGTTTCAATATCTCGTCCTTCACAACCTCCATTAGGTTTGGGTTTAGTCGTCGCTGGCTTTGCCTCGATGGTTTCGCTCCTTCTTGAAGGATGATCCAATGCATACAAGTGGAGGGGCTTATGCCCTTGATATTGGCTAGGCTCCACCCTATTGCCTTTTTGTTCTTCTTCAAAACGTCCACCAATCGTGCCTCGTCTCTCGGAGAAAGCTCGGCGTAGATGATCACGGGTTTGGCCTCTTCGCTTTCCAAGTAAATGTATTTGAGGTGGCTCGGGAGGATCTTGAGCTCCGGTTTTTCCCAAAGGGATGATTCTACGCTTGATAACTCAAATATATCAATAGCCCCCTCTGATCGAATCGCTCGCCACTTCTTGTCCTCGACATCCTCATTCACAATCTCCTGAGCGGCTTCCTCCACTAGTTCTTCTATTGGGTCAATCATAGAACAATCGGCATGGAAGGAGGAAGGCGGAACGGTTCCCAAGTCATGAATCGAGAAATTTACTGTATCGCCCAAAACCGAGAAAGACAACTTCCCATTTTTCACATCGATCAAGGTGTTTGTCGTGGCCATGAAGGGCTGCCCGAGTAAGATAGTATGTTCTCGGCCCTCGTTGCTCACTTCTCCGATGTCCAATATCACAAAATCCACCGGCACAATGAGGGTCCCGACTTGTACCAACACATCTTTGACCACGCCCTTCGGGTATCGGACAGATCGATCGGCCAGTTGGAAACACATCCTCGTCCCCTTGAGTTCGCCCAACTCTAATTGCTTAAAAATGGAATAGGGCATCAAGTTAATCCCCGTGCCGAGGTCAAGCACCCCTCGTGTCTCCTTGCCGTTTCCGAGGGTAATCTTGATACAAAAACTCCCCGGATCACCTTCTTTGTGCGGTAGAGAATTGCTAAGGGCAATGCTTGCCGCATTCGATATGCATATCTTCTCATTTTCTTCGAATCGGCATTTCTTCGATGCTCGCTCCTTGAAGAACTTCGTATAAGCAGGAATATTTCGGATTATGTCGAGCAAAGGAAGGTTTATGTTGACCTTTGATAACATCTTGTATAGCTCGAGGAATTGGTCGTCTTGCTTTGTCGGTCGGATACGGCTCGGTTATGGAATCGGAGGTCGGTACGGTGTGGCGGACTTATGTAACTCCCCGTCAGCCTGGGACCCCTTCGCCTCGCCACTAGAGGGTGATGTGGGAGGGTTAGGAGCGGCTGCGGGCTCGTTAGAATCTGGAGTAGCACGATCCTCTTGAACACTCGTCGAAGGTCCATCGTCGGGTAGGGCGACCTTGTTGTCTACCACCTTGCCACTTCGGAGAATGGTCACGGCTTGAGCTTGGGCCGGTTGACTTGGTAGCTTATCCTTGTCCCGTGATTGTTTTAGTTCGTTGACATCCGTAGCTATTTGCCCCATTTGTGTCTCCAAACTCAAGAGTCGTTTGCTCAGCTCGGACAAGACGGATTCGAGGTTTAATTGTCGTGGTGTTGGATGGTCTTGGGGAGCCGGGAACGGCGCTTGAGGAGGCGGAAAAGGTGGTCGAGTGGCATATGGGATTTTAGGGCGCGGTGGTTGAGCTTGTTGTGCCATTGGGGCTTGAGAACGATGTTGGTGTGTTTGAAACCCGGGCGGCATTAGAGCTTGGGACGTGTCCCCGTATCTAAAGTTAGGATGATCCCTTCGTAGATATGGAGCTCCGTGTCGATAGGCTTGATAACCTTAAACCGCAAGAGCTTTCTCGTCGAATCCGCTCGGTTGCTCATAAGCTTTCGGGCACGCACTTGCTCCATGACCCGAAATGCCACACGAGGGGCAAATCTCTATCGAATTCGGGAATGGTTGCGGTTGAATGAGGGAGGCTATTTGGCTTTCTAGCTCGGCGATCTTACAGGCCCACTCGGGTTCGGCACTTGTCGAGACCTCTTTTACGTGCTCCTTCCGTTCCAAGATATTCATGCGTTGATCATCGGCGGCCATGTTTACAAAGATGTCGTATAATTCCCTCGTTGATCGGCCGTCTAAATTCCCCCCCGGCGGCATTGTTCACCATGCGCTTCGATGAGAATGCCAATCCATTATAGAAAAACTGATTTAAGAAGTCGCCGGTAAACCGATGGTGTGGGCACTTAGTAAGGTACCCTTTGAATCGCTCCCATGCCTCGTAGAAAGTTTTGTCGCTCGCTTGTCGGAACGAGGCAATCTTAGCTCTAAAGTCGGCCGTCTTCTCTTGAGAATAGTATTCTTCCATGAATCGTTCGGTGACCATATCCCAATTGGTAAGGGAGTCGGACGGCAAAGTCATGAGCCAATCCACGGCCTTGTCTTTCATCGTGTATGGGAAACACCTCATTTTGATTTGGTCGATATGAATCCCTTGGCGCGGAAAGCTCGACACCGTATATGAAAAGACTCGTAGGAATTGCAGGGCATCTTGGTTCGGTAAGCCGTGGAACGTAGGTAGTCGATTCAAGTCTATCGGCCGCAAGTCGTATTCGAGAGCCTCGGGGCTCAATCGAATACAAGAGGAGAAATCGCCCATGTACGGCCTCGACACTTCTTTTATACTGTTGGTAGGACCCCCGTCGGGAGTGGCGAAAGGGTGTCCTCCGATATCGCGAGCGGCATAAGGATTTTCGTTGACGGCGGGCGCTCGTGGATAGTCTTGAGGTATCGGATTTCGGAATTGAGGCACGGGCCCGGTCGGATGCGGAAATCGAGGCTCGTGCGTGTGAGGGGCGTAGTGTGGACCTTGATGGAATTGTCTCGGGACTTGGAACGGCGGTTGATATGGGAACGGTGGCCCTTCGATTATCGGGCCTTGGTAAGGCGTCCCGTGAAACTGAGTGTTCAAACTTTGGGGGTCTTGGTTCGTAAAATCATTTCCCCCTTGATCGAACGTCGTCGCAAAAACCGGATGTGGGGTCTTGATGAGTCGCCGCTTGAGGTGATGGCGCGGGGCCGGTCGACACTGATGGAGGCGGGACCCCTTGGTTGTCGTGGGCAGGGGCAGGGGTGTCGGGTTTTCAAACGGAGTGGCCATGTTTTGCTCTTCTATTGACGAAGATAATAAAGGAGGCAACGGGACGTTGGGCGTGTCTTGCCTTGAAGCGGTTCGTGCATCTCGTCGCAACCTTTCGGGGTTCGGCAAGAATGCTGTCAACTCCTGTCTGAGCGATCGTCTACCTTGCATACACAACAACAATAAAAGATCACGCGTATCGAATGTAAAACAATTTACTAACTAATTAATTACAATGACAAACGGAACAAATAAGAACGCCATTGGCTTTAATCCATCCCCGGCAATGGTGCCAAAATTTGATCGAGGATTTCTTAGCGCTCTAAGAATCGTCTCCGCAATAGTACGGAGTCGATTGTAGATGCGGCAAGTTGTCCCGAGTCGTGTCTCTCGAGGATGGATGTGATCGGCTTTCGGTTTCTCAGTTGTTCTTATCGTCGGCTTTGATTAAGTAATTTAACCTAGGAAAGCGATAGTCATTGTTCGGTTTTTATAACTAAGAATGAAATTGAAACTTAAGTTTTAAAAACATGAAAAGCTCTTAAAGGAAATTAAAACTTATATTAAAATCGATCAATTTAAACTGATTTAACTATAAAAACTTAATTATTTGAAATTAGGAAAATGGATGGAAAATCAAAGTCAACTTATTTGAATAAGTCAACAAAGTACTTAACATTAATTAAGGGTTCAAAAAGGAAGATCTTCATAAACTTTTACAAATTTAGAAATTGATTACAACTTAATAACTTAAAAGCATAAGTTCATAAGTTAGAAAGCTAGAAAATGAAGATAGGGATTTTAAATGATCAAAACAACCACAAAGCAAGAATCAAACTTCAATACAAGATCAAGATAAAATAACATRRAAATGAAAYTAAATTAAAGGAAAGAGTTTACCAAATGTACTTGATTACACAAAAGCTTGAATGAGAAAAGCTTGAACATTAAACAACTAAGATCTAAGCTTGATTAATATATAACTAATTACTAGGAATCATAGAAATTAAAATAAGTAAAAATATGAAGCTGGTTGTTTTCTCTGGTTATGAGAAGCTTTCTTGGAGTCGATTACATCTTCAAAATTTTTGAGTGATTACATCTTTAAAATTTCTTAAATACAAAGCTTGAAATGACGTCTGAGTGATTACATCTTCAAAATTTCTTCTTTTCAGTCGATCGACTGAAAAAGCAGTCGATCGACTGGCAGTCGATCTATTATGTCGGCAGTCGATTGACTGCGATGTCAAAACGGCATGGAACCCTGGAATCCAGTCGATCTTGAGGGGTCCATTCGACCGACCGCAGTCGATCAGCCAAGTAGGCAGTCGATCGACTGCCTCCTCCAAAATGCCAAAATTCCCTGGAATCCAGTCGATTTTGCCAGTTCAGTCGATCGACTGAACAATTAGTCGGCCGACTGGATTCTAGCGCCCAGCTCAATTTCTCGTTCTTTTCGCGTCCGCCGGTTTATCGAACCTCGTTCGTTGCGCTTCCTTACTTTGTCCGTCCATTCCCGAGTCGAGTATCAACGATCCCAAACGAGCATGGGCCCCGCTTGGACGTCCCACGGCCAAGAAAAACGGAAAAGTGAAAAACTACGAAAATTAATAATAAAACATACAAAAACTAAGAAAATCTAGAAATACAAAAAATGGCAAACCCGACTCCTAAAGCAACAAAAAGCAAGCGAAAAACACGCAACATAAAACAAAAACGGTAATAAAAATATGTACAAAAAGATGCATCCAAAATCGTTACGCTCTTAAGCTCTTGGACGCAAGCATCTATCGGGTCGACATATGAACACTCATCTTCTTCCATCAATGGCTTAGGGCATTTATTCATATCTCGCAATGAAAAAGTGACTGTCTCTCCCAAAACTGGCATGCTCATCCTCCCCTTATTCACATCAATCACTGAATGGGAGGTAGATAAAAATGGACGTCCTAAAAGAATAGTATGCCCCTTGTCATCACTCGGCATCTCCCCAACATCTAAAACTACAAAATCGACTGGAATAATCAGTTCACCCACTCGCACTAAAAAATCTTCAATGAGACCTAATATCTGTCGAATTGAACGATCCGCCAGTTGGATTCGCATCTTCGTCGGCTTCAAGGGTCCTAATTCAAATTGCTTATAAAGGGAATGCGGTAATAAGTTAATTCTCGTGCCAAGATCAAGCATTCGACGGGATTGTTTCCCATTCTTCAATGTAATATTGACACAAAAACTTCCAGGGTCCTTCTCCTTCGTAGACAGTGGGTGCTTGCATAATGCCACCTCCTTCGTTAGAGGAACGTACTGATTTATCTCCGAACGCCTATGTCTTGTAGCAAGATCCTTGAAGAACTTCACATATGCCGACATCGTTTTGATCACATCCAAAAGAGGAAGGTTGATGTTGACGTTCTTCAGTAAGTTATAAAGCTCTATGAACTTCTTATTTTCTTTATCCGGTCGAAGGCGGTTTGGAAATGGAACTTTTTTGACTATTGGCAAAGTGGGAGTTTTGTTCAAGAGCTTCCCCTTCAAAGATCCCAGAATGTAAGGGTTTGGTGTCTTATGCAATTGTTATATCGGCTTGGATTCATCTCCCTTTGGCGATGCCGGTGTTGGACTCTGCATCATGTCTTCGTCCCCTGCGTCATTTGTCTTGACTCCATTGCCAATCACTTTTCCACTCCGTAGGACTTTAACCACTGAGACTTGCTCCGTTTGACTCGGGAACTTATCCTTTTCCTTATTTGATCTTGCAATGTCAGCCGCCAATTGTCCTATCGTCCTATCAATCCTCTCCACATTCTTAGCAAGATCATGCACCATCGTAGAGAGATTATCAATATTATTCACCTTTTTCGAGAGTTCTTCTATCTTTGCATTCACTTTCATAAGTCCCTCTCTATAAATGAGCGTCTCAGTCACTTGATTTTGTTGCCAAAACAGCAATTGATCATTTGGTTTAACCGTGTTTGACGTTTGCCCCTTCGTAGGTGGTGGTGGTGAAGGAAGGTACCGTGGGTTGGTATGTGGATTTATCGGCGCATAATGTGGGTTCTCAAGACCCCACTTGAAAAAAGGAGAAGTAAGTTGTGACGTAAATTAGTTTGTGGTTTTCTGCACAGAATTATGGTGTTGGAAATTTTGCACGGCGTTGACCTCTATGTTCGATTAATCATCAAAAGTCACTGAACACGCATTCGCTCCATGTCCAAATGCTCCACAAATTCCACATGTCTCTTGTGAAGGTTGCTATTGTTGCTTCATCATCATGTTCGTCAACAACTCCACTTGCTTTGTAAGTTTATCGAACTTGTCATCCTTCGCTCGCACAACTAAAACCTCATTCACTCTCAATTTCAAGGCATTAAACTCATTTGCCTCGACTTGTCACTTATTAATTAAAAAAGATCTCTTGCTTCCTCCGCGGTTAAGCCCCCGAAATCTCCTGCTCGTGTGTCCACTTGTTTCTTGAAATTTGGCAATAATCCTTCATAAAAGTAATTGTTGATCATTTCGTCACTGTTACCATGGTGTGGACATGCATTGAGAAGCTCCTTAAAACTATCCCACACCTCGTGAAACAATTCTCCATCAAATTGCTCGAAGTTGGAAATTTCCCTCCTCAACTTCGTTGTCGTTTGGGCTGAGTAGAATCTTCCCACAAATTTCTTGTAAACCATCTCTCAATTTGTTAGAGAGTTAGGTTGTAATTGATTGAACCATCGTTTTGCTTTATCTTTCAGGGTACTAGGGAAGTATCTCATTCTAAGCTGTCCTTCACTGAGTCCTCGATCTTGAATCCCTGATAATGCTATGTAAAATTCTCAAACGAACTCGAGTGGGTCTTCATTTGGCAAACCATATAAAGAGGGTAGTCTATTAAAATCGTCGGTCCTCAAATTGTAGTTCCTAGCTGCTTGGCCTAAAACTATCGCTGAGCAATATGGTTCAATGGTTGAGCATGCGAGGTCACCTTGCTTTCGTACGTTTTGATATCGAGGGGCACGTCTTCCTCCAAAAATTGCACGTCTTCCTCCAAAATCATCCTTATCCTCATAATAATTATCTTCATTAAACTCGTTTTCATCCTCATATTCATCGTTCAGTGTATCGTCGTCTTGACCATCATACTGTCGTCCTCCTCATCTATTTTGGAAACGATTTGGTACTCGCACCCGATTTATATTCTCATTTTATTGTTGGTTGTTTTGGGGCTGAGGCCTGCCATTACCAACTTGGTTGCATAAGAACTCCTCGTTTGCACAAGCGTTGTATGCTTGAGCTTCCGCTCGATTCCTAAAGTGTTGCGGACGGTTGATTTGATATCCTGGAATCACTGCTTGACGATTATCTCGGCCTTGGGTCCCCCCATTGTTTGAATTATTGAGGAACTGGTTTCCTTCTTGATTCTCTTCGTTATTGATCCCTTGGTTGTTTCCGTCGTTATGCGCTTGATTAGGTTCAAGAATCGGTGGATCTTCTTGACGATTGTCCTCTTGTGGGTCTCCAAAGTTTAGATCTTCGGTAGGTTGCATCCCATATGGTTGTTGGCGAGGTGGGTTAAGAATCTTATTTCCATGCCCTCGACCACCATTCGTTCGCCCTCCTCCTCTTCCTCCGGGTCCTCGGCCACCAATTGGTGTTGTATTCGACATGGTGGCTAGGATTGTATTTGATTGATTTTTATCGGGAGAAGGGAAGAGCCTTCTCAGTCTCCCTACTCGTTCGATGTTGTCAACAAATGGTGCAAGTTTATTTTGTAAGCTTCTACGACCTTGCATCAATAGTAAACAACATCAACGCATCGAGTGGCAAATAAAGAACCTTTATACAAATAAACGGAAAAGCATAAAATAACACGAACAAACATTATCAAAACCTATTTAAGTCCCCGACAACGGCGCCAATTTTTGATTCGAGCTTTTGTGTGTGCCTACATTATAAATTATTGTCAGAAATTCAATAGCTCGCTCGCAAAATAACGGCTTCGCGTGTAGGTTGGCAAGCTTAACTCGAGTCATCTCTCAAAGACTGATGTTCGGAGTTTTTAATGTTTGTCTAGTCAAAATTTTAACACGAGAACTTGTATAGATTTGATTTTTGAAAATTATCAACTACTAATAAATTTAAAAGCATCAACTAATTATTTTAAACTAACTAATTTAACCTAATTAACTAACTAAAGCTTCAAACTAAATTATATAAGAATTATTAATATAGGGATTTTTAAAGCAAATAAATTCTAAATTAATTAACTAGCATGCATCACACTCCTATTAACTAAATCTAACATATGAATTCTTAAGAACAAGATCAATATCAAAACTCTCAAGCAATAACATATCATAAACTAATTAACAACTAATTATAAAAACTAAAGCAATAATTAAATTAATCATGATAAATCTCATCACCAAGCATAAACAAATATAAACGCAGCAACTAAATTAATATTAAAAACAAAATCTAAGGTTCCAAACTCAGCGATTCAATGTTCAAACGATTCTAAATATCAAAACGATTCAAAAACTCATGCGAAAAAAATAAAATCCTAAGAACTTAAATTATCTAAGATTAAAGCTAAAAATAACTAGAGTTTAGAAGACTTATTAATAACTAAAGGTTGCTGAAAGTTCGTTGCGAATCCGGGTTGCTGGTGGTTGCACTTCATCGAAAAATCGGAACTTGAACGAACATCTTCGTCTTGGTGCTTTGGATCTTGAATCTTCGACGTAGATCTTTAAAATATGTTGTAGGGTGTTGAAAATAGGTTTCTCAACCCTAGGTAAGTGTTTTGGGTCGTGCTTGTATGTTTAATCCGAAATATGAAGGGTTTATATAGTTATTTCATGACTTGGCGCACAAGAAACCCTAAAAATCACGATTTTGGGCCGTTGCATCGACCGATGTAAACTGGTCGATGCGGGCGGACTGTGCGCAGCGCTCGGCAGGACTCGACAGGTGTGCATCGGCCGACGCTCCATGGATCGACGCTATAGAGAGTTGCGGTCGGCCAGGGCTACTAGAACGGTTCTAGAGGGAAAACCATTATAGAAAGTCTGCAGCTTCAAATTCTTCAAATCGCGGCCCGTTTTTGCTGAAACTCCACTCGTACGACCATCCTCGACAATATTCAAACTTAAATACTTCAAAATACATAAAATAAACATAAAATTAATTAATTATGATTAAATTACGATAAAATAAGTTGGAGATAAGAAAAACATGAAAATGTGCTCAATCCATCCAACTTATACCGAAAACAATAAGTAAAATAAACTAAAATACGAATAAAAACCAAGATAAATTCATGCTAATCAATACCCATCTCAGGGGTCAAAGGACCCGTTTCTTCTCTGGAATTAAAGAAATCCACAGCGGAGGGGATGAGAAGCTTGATCAAGTTAAAAACATTTTGGTTTAAGACGTCAATAATTTTCTTCAGACGGGGAGACCTGTCTCCCATAGATAATTGAGCTTGGGGAGGGAGTTGGTCAATGGATTTGTCGGGAAAGCCCCAATCACCAGAACAATGCACGAAAAAGAATTTTTCCTCCAAGATTTGTTGGAGGAAGGACCACCAGTCAAAACACGCACACCGGCACTAGCACACATGTAAAATAGCCGGAAGGGGCGCTCTTGGCCTGGAACAGCGAATAAAACGTTGGAGTTGTAGGAGTGCGTCCGGCGTATCGCATAGATAGATTATAACATATGATTATCCTAAAGGAATTGGGGACGAATTGGTGCACTAGTATTTTGTACATCTGGGCGATTTCTGATATAAAAGGATTGACGGGGAGGCACAACCCCGCCTGAAACTGATCAAAAAAGAAAGTCAGATGATCAGCGTGGGGTAGGTAGGCCCTCTCACCTATGCCGGGATAACCAGCGAGAATTCTAAATGGATGTGAGATTTCGATCTCAACCCCTCTACCGTTCTAGTGCTAAGGATAGAAATGATGTTGTCGGGGTGTCCCGGAATAAGGGGAACCCTCTCGGCGGAGGTGTTGGGAGAAGTGTATAGTAATAGCTTTGGTTGGGATGATCCAAGTTACTATTCTACGCCTAAAGGGAAAAGGAGATACGATAGGTCAGGCTTGAAAGAATTGTTCCTGATCTGGGTTTTGGTAACTCGGGAGAGATCCATCTTGCCCAGCTCAGGAAAAAGAGAGGAACTGAGGCGAAGAATGAGCCTATACCTGAGGAATATTGCCCTGACCTGATCTGATGCCTTAACCTTGGACAATGTTCCAAGGAGAGAAGGTCAGGAATTTGAGAAGTGTAAAGCCAGAGCTGTCTTGCCCTTGGCAGAAGCTTCCTGGTTAGATCAATTTGAATAACAGCCCAAGATTCGTGGGTTCCTTTTCTGAAATCTCGGAAAGATTCCACATGATGAATTACTATATATACCCCAACTTTGGGGCTGGAGGAGGTATGATTTTTCTGAGCACTCTCGTCTCTTATTTTTCTTATTCCGATCTAAAACGCTTAACTGACTTAATCATCGGAGAGGTTTCCACTAGAAAACCCCTGGTGGTCCTTTCTAACGTGTTTTTGTTGAAGTAGGTCGGAATATCCATAAAAAAGGAGCAGGCGTTCCGGTCTAAATTTCAGGGTGAAACAGTTGTAGTAATTGAATGGTGTGCCTATGGAAAATGCTAGAGCCTGCAGTAATCTCAGCTCTTACAAAGTACATTTTACCTAGTAGAATAACCCTTTAAATATTAACAATCCTTTTGTATAGGGGTGTAAATTAGTTGAGTCGACTCGTGAGCTATTTGAGATCGATTTGAGAAAAGTTCAAAATTGACACGATGTTAATCGACCCGAGCTCGAACCTGAGCTATTTGAGTAGGTCTTGAGCTCGGTGAGCTTAGGCGCATGGAATTAGGTAWCTCTTCCATTAGTCACTTTCTCGCCTTAGGGATAGTTAAGAGGGAAACTGCACTTTAATGAAGGCAGATAGGGACTTTAACTAGTGMGTTAAGCAAGTCTAGGGATATCCAAATAGTCAAAAAGGGAGTGAGTGCACCAATACATAAATAGCCAGTGCCATTATATATATAGTTCGATAGGCTCGCGAGCCTAATCGAGTTTTAGTAGATTTACTATTCTATCCTTAAATGTGTTTAGTAATTTACAAATATACCCTATGTATATAATAAATTAATAAGTTGAGAAACTAAAGAAACCTACCTAAATAGCCAAATTGTCTAGAAATGTTGAGAAACCCTAAACTTCATTTTGCAGCCGCCGTTCAATTGTTCACCATCACCACCACCCAGTCTCTCATGCTCTCCATCTCCAGTCTCTCCCACCCACACATCCTCCAAATCACAGTCGGAGAGGTCTTTTATTTTCGGTAGCGCTGAAGCTTTTATTTTTTGTTCTAGGTCCGCATCACTGCAAGATATTAGTCTTGACTCTTGTTGGCTTCCGCGATTATTAGGTGCAAATCTTATGTGCATATATATATATTTTTTAAATTGAAGCAGATTTTCTTGAATTTATGTCACCTGATTCCAGTCCAATTTATTTAATTTTTTCATTTCATTTGAATATTCTTTTCTTCTTATTCGAAGATATAACAATATAAGATATTTGAAATTTTAAAATTACAGTAGTTTCTTTTTTTCAATTTATTTTCTTTGATTCAGAAATATAGTTAGTCCATTTTACTTTTTTGTCGCAGATGGAATCTGAAGATAATATGGTTCAGCCTAATTACTTTACACAGCCATGCACTTTTTGTATAATTAACCATCTTCAATTTTGGTTTAATTTTAGTCCACAACAAGCAAAAGAATTAATGCTTATTCCACTGAACACTTGCTGATATGATAACTAAGTCTCAACATTCCTGTCTTGGTTTTTTGGTTTTGCTCCTGGACCTGTAGACCCGTGAGAGTTAATTTTCCATATTAAGTTGGTATTGCCTTTTGTGTTAATTCTGGTTGTCTGGACCTATGTAAATTGGAGATGATGCAATTTTCTATTGATCTCTCTTTCTCTCTTCAATCAATGTTGTTTTGTGAGGTTATGCATATTTTGATAATATGTACCGCTAGGTTTTATGCGTTCGCCATATTATCAGTGTTTTAACTTAATAGTACTGAATTTAATTTAAAATATGTTTTATATGATTAATAGTAAATTTATATATTTCTTAAAATATTATTTTTTGGATAATATTTAAATAACTATAATCTTTCTAGTTTATTATAAATGGTGGTCCTTGTCCTTTACTATTATATGGTGGTCCTTTACCATTATAATATTTTGGAAGATTACATACAAAATCTTAGTCCACAGCAAGCAAAAATAATGTAGAATTTTAATTTTAATATTCCACATAAACCTCATACTCTATCAATTTTGTTTTAGTTTTATTGAAATTAATAATTAATCTTTTTTTTTTTCTGAATGTAGATGTGTCCTTTCCGCCTGAAGTTTCTTCATCAATGTTAAATATACCTTCCACACTAAATTCAATTTGTGATAAATATTCACCACGTGAAACATTGAAATCAAATGAAAACCCTTCCGCAAAGAGGACATCGTCTACTAGTACAAATGAGATTGGCAAAGATGCAGCAGAAGAGGATCTTCAATTTGGACCTAGTAATAGAGCTAAGACTTCTAAAGTTTGGGATGACACTAGTGCAGAAACTGCATATCCATAAGGGTAATTCTTCATATCCAGAACGCCTTTCTGTACCTTCTGTAGTGACATAGTTCTGGATTGGCAGACTTTCCAGAACGCCTTTTTTTACCGTTCTGGATTGACAGACTTTCTAGAAGGGTAAGAAAAAACTGTTCTAGAAAATAATTTTTCTGTTCTAGAATGGTACCATCCCATGTTCATCTGCCACTTTCCAGAACGGTATTTCAAAATACCGTTCTGAAAAGTCGAGATTTCCAGAACGGTATTTCAAAATACCGTTCTGGAAAGAGAGACTTTTCAGAACGGTATTTTGAAAATACCGTTCTGAAAAGTCACGATTTCCAGAACGGTATTTTGAAATACCGTTCTGGAAATCTCGACTTTTCAGAACGGTATTTGAAAAAACCATTCTGGAAAGAGAGACTTTTCAGAACGGTATTTGAAAATACCGTTCTAAAAGTGCGACTTTCCAGAACGGTATTTTTAGTTATCGTTCTGGTAAGTTATACTTTCCAGATCGATTTTTTGAAAATACCGTTCTGGAAAGTCCATTTACTAGAACGGTTTTACAAAAGTTACCTTCTAGAAAGTTTAAAAAAATTTAAAAAAAAATGAAATGAAAGCAGGAATACACCAATTTGCTCAAATTGATTAAATATCCACTTCAAGGTTTGCAGATCGTATGGATAGAGACATTAGCTTACTGCCTTAGCACCAAACCCAATCACACCTATTCAGCTTGCATTAACCAGAAATCTTGAAAATGGAATAATATTTGAAAAAATATTTAATAACAATACTAATTCATGAAAAAATAGTTTGCATAACAAGCAAAATGATAATAATAATAATAATGATAATTAAAGATTTAACTAACAGTTTGCAAAATAATGGGTATTATTAAATAATAATAATAATAATGATAATTAAAGATTTAACTAACCGTTTCCAAAATGAAGAATGCACTAACTTATGGAACTCTTTAGGCAAATCGAATGACCCGCTAATCTTGTGTTGCTTCAGAGACATATGCTTCTTAGACCGTATCGACCCGTTCTGTAGTGCCCGATTATGACCACCACTGAACATGCTACTCTTTTCAACAAAATTATCAAGAAGTATCGTATTCTCGATTTTCAAGTTTTTTGACCCTTGAATGTATTTCTGAGCAGCATCGCCGTGTTGAAGAAGCTCATGCAAAACACGGTTAACCGTTACTTTCCCATCAGAAACCTGCATCGTGAAGTAAATGGACAACTGATAGTTAATAGCTAATTTCTATTAAGTACATGCCCAATAACTCATAACATGTACAACTTAAAGCAAACTCTTGTTAAGCGGTCTGACGGACTCATCAGACAGTCCCCGACAACACAAGTGCGATACACCAGAATTATCATTTACAGGTAAAAAAACGCAAAACCAGCCCATTGAAATGAACAAAGTAAATAGATAACGTACGTAGTAAATAAAAAAAAAACTCAACCCACTGAATACGATAAGAAATAAACACACCAAGAAATTAAGAAGAGATAAACATGTGTCGTCAATGCCAGTGACGAGAAACGGATGCTGGCAAACACCACACTCTATGGTCTCTGAACCAGAACTCGGAACTTGAACCTACTCCAATTGATAATTATCAACAGCAACGCAATCACAATTATGGCAAAGCCATATTATGATATTACAATAAAACTCAAGAAACACACAAAATAAATAAATTTACGGACCTGCAAATGGACTGTGCATGTTGGGCAGGCAACCTCTTTCATCCGCTTTCCAGAACTATCTGATCTAGAACCACCTGTTGAAAATAAAAAATAAATAAATGAATTGGTGCCAATTAGTGATGCACATCAAAAATTATATATTTGTCGATGGGCCAACTAGCATAGCTAACAGGACAAACACGGATAAAGCCCAACCCATCCACAATAATTAAGTCCCAAAACATATCATTAATAAACAAATGTGGTTATCTCAATCAACTATATATCAGAACCTAATGACTGGATTATTATAAGAATAAACTATAAAATTATAGAAACTTTCTATATATATGCACTTTATGTAATAAAACCAAAATCAGAGTTAATTAAGGAGTACTGGTTACAATTGTCAATCTATATTGCAAAGTTTCCCCAAACTAAGATTTAAATGTATGCATCTAACAAAATCCCCTAAACAAATAACAGCAGAACAAATAACAGTTTCTACAACTAAATGCACAGAACAAAAATAGGCAACAAGGTGATGTCACATCCAGTTTTTATATACTTCAGCATTCAATATTTAAATTTTACCTGACACCTTGCAGCTTCTCTCCAGCTCCTCCTGCAAAAATCAAATAAATAAATAAATCATGCTAAAATCATACAATATAGAAAAGAAAAAGAGTAGGGTTTAGTTGGGCTAGAAGTAACAAATGTAAATCCATAGCAGTAAGGCCAAAACATAATTCCTTGCCCAATAAAAAAGTACTACTGCTTCATATGCTCCATGCAACTTTTTTCCAATATACAAAATGGCATGCAAGTCACCTGAAGTTTCTTGGCCAAATCCTCATGACTTTGAACAACAATAGGTCTGCTAGAAGCTTCCTTAGCTTTACTCAGTCTACGAGTCACTTCGCCCTATAAGAAAAAATGTAAATCTCTATAATTTAGTTTACAACTATATTTCTGCAGACCACTATCAAAGCTAATACAACAAGCATGAAAAATATTCGTACGTCATATTTTCTCAAAAACCAACACATAATAATAATAATAATAATAATAAAATAAATAAATAAATATGCATACCAAGCATCGATCACAAACTCTAACGACAGGAGCATTCTCATCAGCGGTAAGAGCAGTTCTACCCTGAGTGCACTTGTCACAAAATATATCTCCACAGTTCCTGCAATGATGCTGAAAACAAAGAGGCCAGTGTGAAAATTTATAATTTAAAAGCCGGTGTCGATGGCCTCTTTTATGAGCTTAGGGGCCATGTTTAGGATTCTTGGATCTTGAGTCGGAGACTCGCTGCAGGCGGACAATTAACGGCTAGGCTTCTTTCTTCTTTTTAATGTCGCCTTCTTGGTGTTCGAGTCATTTGAAAGGGTCCGACAACTTAGTTTTATCTGGAAAATGAGGAAGAGTGAGGTTTTGAGATACAATTTCAAGTATCGTTCATGTAATGGGATTAAAAAAAAAAACTACTACTGAGGTTTAGCAAAATTAAAAAAAGACTCATTTTATCTTTCAAAAATTCAGATACCCCTTGACATTGGTTTCTATTTTACAAATTGCACCATCAAGATGGGGTATTAGTAATACAAACCCCAAGGGATAACTTTGTAATTATGCCTACGATAATTGCAAAAGGCACCCTTGAGTTTTGAAATATTCTTTTCTTTCAAAGCGGTAAATGTAAACAAAATAAAGTTTCAGGGGTGTTTATTGTAAATTTGGAAGCTATCTGGGTTTTAGTAATTACGTAAAAAAAATAAAATCCTGAGGTTTAACCTAATTACAAAAACACCCTTTTATCTATCAAAATTACAGATGCTGCTGGGCATGTTTTTAGGGGATTTTGTAATTTTAAAAATAGGCTAAACCTCAAGGGAATTTGTAATTATCTGTTCATTTATTCAACAAAAACAGAGGCATGTTTTGCACATTTACAGAAAATACCAAACTGGTTGCTACACAACAATACTCACCGTTGTCAACTGGGAGCACCATAGTTTCAGCATCTTCGGCATCATATTCCTCGATCTTTTTACGGGCCCCACTAATAATCAAGTATTCACAGTTCTGTGGATCTGTTTGAATAACAATCTCATGGCTGCAGCACGCGGACTTCATTGTAAAGCTCCATATCTGGATAAAAAGAAATAAAAGTGGTCATCACCAACACTTATCCAAAGAGATCGACGAGCTCGGAATTTAAATAAAACAACATATTACCTTTGTAGAGTAATAATTTCCAACTTGCTTTTTCTCTGCGTTGAACCTCACACCCTTCGCAATCATGGACTCACATCCACCACACCATATATTATAAGGCATCTCAAACCTGTAAAACCAAACCATATAATTTCAAAGTATAAATTAACGACTGCATAAGCTTATTCAACAATGTCGTCAATATTTTATGTTAACGTCCATTATCACTTGTGGATAACTTTTAAAATGATTATAAATGCCATGTCATTATATAGCCAATAACTCTTTCCTTATCACAATTTTATTAATTATATCCCATAATAGAAATTTATGCTTAAAAAGTACAACTGAAATGACAATATTTAAAACAGTTGTGTGAATTACAAGAAACCATGAAGTTTTCATCCTGTAAACCAGAAGAATCAAATTAAATTGCTGCTGATATAAATTTATCCTCTAACAAACACCCAGAATTCAGGAGAATAACTTTAAAAGCCTTTACACCTGTTGCTTAAAAGAAACATTAATGGTGGAAAGCTAATAATTAAAAATCGGTTGGTGCAGTACCTTATGACCAAGATGCCTTGATCGATTTTTTTTGCTCTCTCCCTCAGAGCATGTAGGCCATTGAACTTGTTCAACCCACCCTGAAAACAAAAAAACCAATATAACAATCGGAAGCATAGACATAATCGTGTGCAGCCAAGAATATAAAGTCTCATCAGAATCATACCTTCTTCGGGTCCCATTCCGGTGGGTAGTAAAAATTATCTGCCCTCGCAGCTACAAGAGAAGACTGCAAAAACCAAACAAATTCACTTGGTCAAAAAAACTTGTTGATTAAAACCAATAACATAAAGCATAAATTAATTAGTGAAGATATTTAATTCAACAAAAATCGCAGCACCATCGTCACCCAATCCCAGAACCGCTGCTGTCGAACCCAATTAGTGAAGCGCCGCGCCATCGTTCTATCGTGCACAGGCGCCGCACGGAGACGCCAAAACAGATAAGCCGCCTCACCACAGTTCCCGTCGTCACCTCCCCGTTAATTTTCAGAAAATCAATACGGAGCCTTCCGAGCTGGAGCCTGCCCTCGTTGCTGCTGTCCGTCACAGTGAAGAGGAGGCTGCCTTTCCTGATGCTGCTGAGAGTTACCGCCATGCTTCCGCCACTACCGAACGCCGCCGTCGATAAGCCGAGGAGGAGAGTTTGCCGGCCGATCGATATTGAAATTAGGAGAAGAAATGAAGAAAACGGGAAGCGGCGGATAAGAACAAATTCATATTATTAGGGTTTCTACAAAACACGACCAAAAAAAAAGGAAAAGAAAAAAAAATGAGAAGAGCCACGTGTCAAGCAAGCACAAAACCTCTTGGCAATAATAAAGAAAAAATTCAAGAACGGTTGTTTAATACCCTTCTGGATTGAATAACAATCCAGAACGGTAATTATAATACCGTTCTGTTTTGGCAATATTTAGAGAACGGTATTTTTTTATCGTTCTGTATCGTAAACTTTCGAGAAGGGTATTTTTTTATCGTTCTGTATCGGCGAATACATCCAGAAGGATTTTAAATATACCGTTCTGGAAAGTAAAAATATGGGCGGCAAAAAATTTTTATTTACGCGGCATTAAATTGACCAAGACATTTGAGAACGGTTTTATAAAATACCATTCTTGATTGGCTTCTAATCCAGAACGGTATTTTAAATAACGTTCTGGAATACACACTTTCCAGAACGGTATTAAAATACCGTTCTGGATTGTACACTTTCCAGAGCGTTATTTAAATACCGTTCTGGACTAACTCATAATTCAGAACGGTTTTTCAATAACCGTTCTAGAATATATACATTCCAGAACGGTATTTGAATACCGTTCTGGAAAATTGTCAATCCAGAACGGTAATTTCAAAAACTGTTCTGGAAAGTCTAATCCAGAACAGTATTTTAAATACCCTTCTAGATGCACCAGGATGTTCTGTTCTAGAATGCAGTTTCTGCACTAGTATGAGTTCGAGGATATTACACTCTTCAGATGGTACTAAGAAAGCAAAATGTTCACATTCCGAACGCATGATTTCAATACTTAAGGCCAGTACTACTAGCTAACTTGGAAGACATTTAGAAAATTGTCAAAAGAGAAAGATCGAGAAAAATAAACAATAAAAGATTAATTTTGAGGCAGTCGGTGAGGATGATGTGCCATTAACACCTACACTAACAGATGGAAAGTTTGACATGGTAAACATGAGAGAAGGAATTTCCCATTGGATTTATGCATGAGCATGCTTTCACGATTGTGGAGGAAGAAGGACTCAATATGGCACAAAAGCGTGGAATGCTCCATCGGGAGAAAATTTCACGTAACACAATTGAAAAAGATTGTGTGCAAGTGTATGAAATTGAAAAGAAGAAGTTGATGAAAGAATTGAAGAAATATCAGTAAAATTAGCCTTGAGACATATTTATGGAAGTCATCCAACCAAATGTTGGGGTACATGGTTGTCACTGGGCATTGTTTTCAGCGAATCAGAGAGGTCAGGGTCCATTGACCATTTAGCCTGGACATCGTTAGGTAGAGAAGGCTTGAGGTTATCAGGGACCATTGACCATTGTTGACCCTCATTGACGCTGGTCTTGAGGTTATCAGGAATAGGTGGGTGTCCAAAACCGATACAAAGAATCGTTCGTAAGCACTGAGTGAGCCGCCTTGTCTACGAAGCCTCCTTCGGACCCTGCTTGCCTTCTTTTCTTTCGTGATTGCTTATGGCAGGCCCTTTGTCCCTTTTTAATGGATTTACCCCGCCATCTCTCTTTGTCGAATCGATTTGCTGAACCGCTACGCCCCTTTCTTGTTCCACGTTGATATATGAGGCTAGTAGAATACTATAATGAGGACCTCAACTTATGAAATCCATTCTATTTTACCGACCGAATAGAGCACGGAGCCAACGAGTTCAGTCGAACAAGGTAACGAGTCTAAGGGCAGGATCAAGCTTGAAAGGAAGCCCGTATTTCTTCTAGAGAATCTCCTAATTGTTCCAGAGCAACTAGAAAGTCGTGCGACCCGGCGGCTTATGTGCGACCTGTGGCGGCTCTTTCCCATCGAAGTCCTTGTTGGGCAGGTGCTATTCGAGCGGTAGAGGAGCAGTATGAGGTGGAAGCTCCACGTACGGTTTTGAAGCCGAGCCTTTCCAGCTTTCTTTCGAGTCCTTTTCAGTGATTCCATTCTTTCAAATAGACTAGTTCAGTCTTGATCACTGACTCAATAAGCACTATAAAGGAAAAGTCTGCCGGGGCCTAAAAGGGCGCGTGACAAAATCCATAAACCGAGTGAAATAAGAAAAGTTCTCCGAATGTAGCTCCAATGCCCGATGACACGGCCCTATCAAAAGTGGAATTTGTGCTTGTGGAAATTATCGAGTATGTCTGTTGGCTTTACCGTTTTTTAGGTTCTAATTTGAGAAAGGCGATTTATGCTTTGCAAAAATGAGTTCTTAATTTCATTTGACTACCTCCACCTCATCGTGGTGTTGAAATACTTTATAGCATTTTCAAGTGTGCAAAGTAATGGGGCATTAAGAACAAGGTATAAACAATCTCAGTGGATAATGCTTCAAATAATGATTAGGCGATTAAAATTTTTACTGACACCTTTTCAAGAAATAGGAAGCTACTTTATGGAGGAAAATTATTACATATGCGGTGTTGTGCACACATATGGATTGTAAAGAATTGAAAACATCATTGAAGATATACATGAGAGTGTCAGTTTTATTAACCAAAGTTAATCAAGAATCCCCGTGTTTTCAGAAATTGCACAGCAATCACAATTACCGCAGAGGAAGTTGATTCCTGAATGCAAGACAAGATGGAATTCCACATACGAGATGTTTTCAACTGAAATCAAGTCCAAAGAGGTATTTCGAAGATATAAAGAGTGGGAGCCATGCTATTCTTGTTGTCCAAGTTTGAAGATTGGTTGAAAGTGGAGAAAGTATGTTCAATTTTAGAAGTGTTCAATTCAGCCACTCACATCATTTTTGTGAGTGAATATCCAACATCAAATCTATTTTTGAATAAAGTTTACCTAATCAAAGTCTTGTTGGATAAGATCTTTTTTGACGAAGGTGAAGATGCTTTTATCCGTGATATGGTTGGGGATATGGAAAAAAAATTAATAAGTATTAGGGTGAGTGCCACTTATTGATGTCCATAGCTACAATATTGAGTTCGAGGTGTAAAATGCGGGTTATTGTGATTTCTTCTCCAAGAATGTTATCCTAAAGAAGTCGGACGAAATATTGACAAAGTGAAAAAATCTTTGTATGAGTTGTATGCTGAATATGTGGCAGAAGTGCAATCTAATTGTGATGCTCAAACTGATGATAATACTGCTGGTGTTTCCAGTTCTAGGAATATTTGAGCTTCATCTTCTGGCTGGCCAGAATTTGCCGAATTTGTGGAATCAGTTCAAATTGTTCAACATAATAAGTCTGAATTGGGTTCTTATTTAGAGGAGGGTTGTTACATGTGTGAAAGAGATTCAGCCCCATTTGATGCTCTTGCTTGGTGGAGAGTGAATGAATTGAAATATCGCGTTTTGTCAAAAATGGCTCGTGATATACTTGCTATTCCGGTCTCAACTGTGGCTTCAGAAGCTACTTTTAGTGCTGGGAATAAAGTCATTGATACATATCGTGCATCATTGCTTCCCGAGACTATACAAGTCTTAATTTATGGAGGTGATTGGTGTCGTAGCCTCCATGGTGTGAAGAAAAATAAAAACAAAGTAAGTTTCTTATACTTCTTGAAACATTAATTTACTTTTATGTTTCTTGACAATTTACCTTTTTTCCCTAGATCTATTTATGCTTTCATCTTGCTGTTGTAACATAAGTTTTTTTTTAATGTTATCTTTCAGAATGAGAAGAATTTAATGGAGATTAACTTTCATTCCTTAAAGTGAGTAGATCGTCTAATGTGGGTAAGAATTAATAGCTTTTGGTGTACTGTCATTATATAAAATATTATTCAAGTTGTTGTAGTCCTATATGTCTTTAGCATTATGCATGTAAAAGTTCTTGAGTCTAGTAGTATTTGTTTACTTGGTGTCTGATGAAAATATAGAATTGTGGTTTTACATGATTGTGTTTAGAATTGGAGATTTATGCAATATTTATTATCTGAGTTTTACGATTTTTTGTGATTGTAAAATTTCTTACTTGTATTTTTTTTTCATTTGTTATTGTATTATGTAAACCTTGAAGCATTTATTCTTTAATCAAATTATATCGTCTTTCAAAGCGATATAATTTCTATGCTGCTTTTTGATGTTTAAGAGGTAAATAGGTTACAATAAGTACAATGTAAGCTCTTGATCATAGGCAATATGCTATTTTCTTGGATAATATTTGGTATGATAAATACTCAAGTTGTCTCCATTATAGACTTGTGGTTTCCACATTATTTCTGGCGACTTATAATTTTGTGTTCATTGTTGAAAGTTGCATTATGATTTTGGAATAATAAGTTTATAATCTTGTTTTGAATTACAGTTTACGGAGGAAGGTTGAAGCCGAAAATAATGCCATTGGACTTGGAGCTATCTACCTACTCCACGTTTTTCCGAAGTAGTCATTAGACATAAAATAGTACTTTTTCTAATATTTTAATTCTATCAAGACTATATGATTGAGTCTGCTTGGTGCTTAATTAGACCATTTTGTTTAAGTTTTGCAACATTGAGACGAATTTATTTGTATTGTAAGACTATTGAGCTTGGATGATGATTAATATGACCATTTTATTTGATATTTTTTAGATTATTTTAATAATATTAAATAACTCAAATCGAGGCGAAATTGTCGAGTTTTTAAACGACCCGAGCTCGAACTCGAACTCGAACTCGTAAAAATATAGCTCGATCGAGCTTCAGTCGAGTTTTGAGTTTCGAGTTTTGTGATCAAACTCGAGCTCGAGCCTTGCACTGTCCGCCTCGAATCAAATCGATTACACCCCTATTTTTTTAGAAAATGTGAGCAAAGAAAGAAAAAGTATCATGAAAATTTGCACAAGCAACCATGGTGAAAGTATATGAAATCTAGTTTTAAAAAATAATCGTCATTGACAATAAGGATTTTTGTCAATCAGTTATGTATTAAATTATTTAATGCATTTATGTGAAGAAAAACTAAAGACACGCTGAAATAGGGCGAAAGGTCTGTGTTTCTTGTCAATTTCCATTTCAACATCAGTAGATTAATGTATTATGGCAAACACTTGTGTTACGCCAGATTAACGGGTCATGATCTGTTAGGCCATCTGACCCGATACTATAATGTATTAGTTTTTGTACTATGATTTATTGGTTTTTGTACTGTAAAGTATTAGTTTTCATAAATATCTGACCTGTGCTATGATATATTGGTCTTTGTACTGTAATATTTTTGTACTATGATGTATTGGTTTTTTATTATAATGTATTAGTTTTTGTACTATAATGTATTGATATGAAATTTTGGCCTAACGGATGATCCGTAAATCCAGCCTAACAAGAGTGTTACCCATGTATTATTTGTCAACTTATAAGTTTATCAACATTTCTCTTATCTATCAAATGTTATGTAATTTAATTCTCTCAAATAATAGATAATAACAACCCTTATTTTTTTTACGATACACACGGATTTATTGCTAAAAAACTAGTGTACACCGGCCTCACAAAAATCTTGTCAAGGTTATTACTTTTTAGAAAAATGCAAACACACACACATATATTATGAAAATTCATATTTCCAAAACAATGTATATTTTGAAAAAGAATGACTTTCATTGTAAAGATATGCATCTCTTTTAGCAATCCAGACAGCACCTAACTAAATTTTTCCCATAAGGGTGATGACGATATACAATAGTCCCAGTATTCATTCCACGTTCTTGCCATTTCTAATCATTTGGTGCTTTTGAATTAGTTCTGTATATATTTTGGATTTAACTATAAATATTTTAAATGATTGCCCCTAACAACTTATCGTGATGCAAATAGTAAAAAAGAAAAGAAGACAGGTGGAATTATTAGCGAGCTTTCTGATCCTATCAAGGCACGGATAAACGATTTCTTTGTCAATCGTGTGGTGTCCTCTGGCAAAGTTGTTGGCAGCATCCTCCTTGTCGCTGATGAGTTGATCTTGATGGAATAGCTGACGGTATGTGCCAGTGCGGACCTCATCAATCACAGTGGGCTACACTAGTTTCACTAAATAATTGGGTAGGATCAATTTGAATAACCCTAACTTTATTCAAAAGTCGAAGCCTTAAGTCATTTTACGGGACCAATCGAGAGAGGGGAGGAGGATGCTGTGAGATTGAGGTGGAGACGGAGGGTTTGGTGGCTACACAAATGAACATTTATTTTGTTTTTCATTCCAACACAAAGTAAAATCTCAGGGGTGTATTCATTTAGAACTATTAAAGACATTTTAAAATTTTTAAAATTCTGATATATTTAATTAAGATATTGTAAAATTTATAAAAATTTTGAGATATTTAATTGAGATCTCTAATAAATTATAATGTACATAAAAGTCTCAAGGTATTCATTTGAGATATTTTGAATTCTTAAATTGTAATGGAGTATTTTGATAAGTCAAATACTTTTTGTATTTGTAATTTAACTGAATTTTCCTACACTTCTAAGCTATGTTCTAAAAATCGGCCTAGGCGCCCGCGTAGGCGGCGCCTACGCGCTAGGCGCCACCAATCCGTCTACAATTTTCAAAAGTCGGCCAAATAAATCGTCGGGCGTTCTAGGCACCAGGCTAGTTTTTTTTTTTTTTTAAAATATGTCCAGAAACGACGTCATTTTGGGCCTATTTTTTGATTATTTAACTAATGAACTTATGTATCTATGTTGGTTTGAACTTTGAATCGAATAATAGTTTGAAACTTGTGAATTGTAACTTGTGATTATTACTTTTAGTTTTGAATTTTCATAAATTTTATTGTGTAGTAGGTAGTATGTTGAACTATTAAATGGTTGAATATAAATTTGTAAATTAAGATATTTATTCTCAAATTCTAGGCCCCGCGTAGACCCCGCCTAGGCGTCCTAGGCGCTAGGCGCTGGCCTGATGCCTAGTAGCCGCCTAACGATTTTTAGAACATTGCGTCTAAGGTATTTTATATACACCAACTCCCACCACCAATTTCCGTCTTTAAATATGAGATTTCACGAAATTTAAAATTCCAACAAATATGTAAAATTAATAAAAATAAAAATAAATTCAAACAAATCTTATAGACAAATAAATCTTACAATGTATTTATAAGTTCTAAACAATTAACTATACGAGAACATAGGTAACAATATACGGTTTAAATAACTAAATATATGAGAATGTATTTATAATATACATTCTAAATAAATTACTATAGCAGAATGTATTTACAATATACATTAGTGCAGAAATAATATTTTAGAACAGACATTCTAGAACGCCTCACACAACTACTTTCTAAAATGTCATTCGATGACATTTTCGTAATAAAAAAAATCATATAATAGAACACCTTTAAAAAAGATGTTATGATATATTCAATATCTAGAAAGCCTTTAAAAAAGACGTTATAATATATTCAATATCTAGAACGCCTTTAAAAAAGACGTTCTGGTTTATTCAATATCGAGAACGCCTTTACAAAAGACGTTCTAGTATATGCAATTAATTAGATTGTATTTTGAAAACACTTTCTAGTATATCAAATTATTTAGAACGTCTTTCCTAAAGATGTTCTGGAATGTAATAAAGTTTTATTTTCCTTCTTTCTTGTCCTACTCGTTCATTTTGCCCTACTGTCTTTCCTAAAGATGTTCTGGAATGTAATAAAGTTTTATTTTCCTTCTTTCTTTTCCTACTCGTTCATTTTGCCCTACTGCCGGTGCAGCTATTTCTTAGGGAGCCTTCATCCCAAATCGAGAATCTCCATCGTCAAAGGCTTTTCTTCTTCGACCTCCAATCGTCGTCTTGAGCGGCGGCCACCCATGACTTTGTACGGTTCCGACCAACAACTCACAATTTCTCATAAGGTGGTCTCGAAGGTTTGTTTTTCTTCCAATTTTTTGTTAATTTTCTGGATATTTGTTGTTTGAAATTCCTAATTCTGATGAATTATGTGTTAGGGACATGCTGTCTCGAAGGATTTCCGATCGAAACGACGCCTTGGAAGCAGATCGACGGGAAACCAACAGGCCGGGTGCCGAGGGTCCCGGCATAGGGTTCGGGTACATTTTTGGTTTTTTTTCACCGTTCTCCCAATGTTTGTTTTGTTCATATTTTTGTTGTTCCAAATTATGATTTTAATGGATTTCGAATTTTTTTGAAGTAGCACATCACTGCCATCTTTTTTGAATTGATTTGATACTTCTTTTGCGAATGGATTGCACAATCATTTATTTACCCATTATCTCATTTTGCAGGTACTAAACTTCGTACGACTAACCACCCGGTCATTTCCTGAATAATCATTCATCAAATATATATTTATTGGTTGTGTACTTGGTATAACTCTGCTCGTTCTTCCGTTTGTTTTTGTTTGATTTGCTGCACATGTTTGCCATTTTTTTCATTATATTATAGACATTAAATTTATTTTTTATTGGATTAAATCTGTTTGTTAAAGTAGGAGTTGTTGGATCCTTAATACAACATTGGGCTAACATGTGAAATATTATATATTGTGGACTATCAAATAAGGAAGCCTAATTAAAAGTGATCAAATAAAGTTTAAGGTATTCAGCTTTAATGTATTTAATAGAGTGTGGGCCTTTAATGTGTAGATACTCATTGGGCTATCTATTTTAATGATGGGCTAAAATAGGTATACCCTACATGACTCAAGTATATAAGGGTTATGGTCCCTAGGTCATACGTATCATGATTATTATTCTGTTCTGCATCCAATCGTTAGAAGAGAGCATGCAGAGAAAGTTAAAGGATTCTCTAAAAGGATTGGATACGTATTGCCCTAGAAGGTCAAACCCCAAATTCAATCGCATATGGATTCAATTACGCTTCTGTAAACTAACTTATGATTCTTAGTAATTTAATATGCTTATTACTCGATTATATCGATGGTTTTCCTAAGATTATTTTATCTAACAAGTGGTATCATAGTCTATCATATTGAGCTATTGAGAATCGAATCAATTATTCGATATAGAGTTATAATCGGTAATATTTCATGAATTCAATTTCAATTGGTGTTGGTGGTATTATTTCGAAATTGAATTATACGGATTATTTATTCATGGATTAAGGTATGTAATTAAAAATAATTTCTTGTTATTCATGGATTTGGTTCTGAAGAATCTGTTACCTCTTTGAATTCACGTACCAGCAGTTGACTTTTTTATTAAAAAAGGATTTGGAAAACTGAGAATTGGAAGTCTGGAAATGGGAAACCAACCCGTACCACCAAAACAAACCTGCACGGCCACATCTTTTGGAAACGCGGAAGAGCTTCGGCTGGGCCACCTCGCTGACGGTGCTGGTGGACGGCGAATCTCTAGTGGCGGGCAATCACAACAGGCGGCGATGGGCCAGGTTTTAGGCGGTCCACTTCAAAGATTTTCGGGCCGAATTTTGCCTGCTCCAGCGATTTGCTCGGTGGGTGTTTTGCATGTAATTGTGATATTTTTCTCATATTTTTAAGTCGGATTTTATATTAAGTTTTAGTGATTTTTGAGTCGATTAGTTAAGTTATTAGATTGTTTCTCTCGTTTTATTATTTTTCGTGTTTCTTTTTGATTTTATACTTAATATGGTTATTTTAGTCATAATTAATTAATTTTATGTTTAATTTAGGTATTCTGAAGTATTTTTGTCTGGAGATGGTCGAGTGTAGGCTTACGAGTGGAGTTTTAGCGAAATGGGGCCTCGATTTGAAGTATTACGGCCGACACTGGGTACGTTGCCGAAATTGGGTTACCCTTTGTCCAAGCCATCCCGCTCACACCTACCGAGCACGCCCGCGTCGATCGACCAAGCGTCGATGCAAGGTCGACGCAACTCTCTGTATCATCGATCCAAGCAGCGTCGGTCGATGCCCTGCCTAGAGCTACCGACACTGGGTATGTTGCCGACACTAGGTTACCTAGTGTCCGAGCCCTGCCGACAACATACGCACCATCTCTCCCAATTGCCGAGCCATATCGACCCAGATGGTCTAGTATGACCATTTTGGGTCAAATTTGGTCAAACATGGGAAATCCAATCTTATTAGGCTTATTTGACCCATTTACCCCTAATAAAAATTTTTATAAATAGAACCCATCTCACACCTCCTCCCAACCCATGCTTGGGTTTAGGATAAAATTTATCTCTCTAGATTTAATTTCAAGCATTTCCTTGGGTTTGTAAGCCTAAGAAGAATTCAAGTACTCCCTTGGATTTTATTGATGCAATTTAATTCAAGCTTGTTACTCTTTTCCTTTAATTCAAGTAAGCTTTCTTTCAATTTTATAATTTGTTCTTTGATTTCATGCTTCTTCTTCATTTTATCTTTTTGCCTTAGGTATTAAATTATAGTGTAATCTTGTGAATTGGCTATGGAATCTAGTTGAGTGACACATCTAGATCATAGATCAAGTCTTCGATCGTTTTTATTTTGAGTATTTCCTATGCTTTATTTTGAATTTTATTTTCATGTTTTGTTTCATGCTTAGTCCAAGATCTATGCTTTGTTTCTTGTTAATTCTCGTAATGTTTTAAACTTTGATGTCAATCTTCATTACTCTTTCTATTCATTCTTTTGATTTTTATCAATTTGCATTATTCAAGTTTTTATGTTCATGCAAGCATGGTTGTACCTTGAGCTTTCATGCTTGTACTTGGTGAAACATTGCTTGTTCTTGCTTATTTTCATTATTGCTTTGCATTTTCATTTCGAGGCATACGACGAGGCATCCGACCAACTTGCACTTTACATTTTTAGCTAGTCATTTACATGTTTCATTATCTTTGCTTTCTTTAATTGCTTTATTTTCATTTTCCTTTTATTTCTTCAAACTACAAACACTTTGATTCTTACAATCGAATCGATCTCCGATAATATCAAACCAATATAACCTTTATTTTCGAAACCACTAAAAGTATTACTTCAAGATGTAGCCGTTGCGACTCGGCTTGGTTAAGGCTTTCGATTTGGGCAAAGACTTGCGTTAGGCCAGATTAACGGGTCATGACCCGTTAGGCCATCTGACCCGATACCGTGATGTATTGGTTTTTGTATTGTAATGTATTGGTTTTTGTACGTAAAGTATTAGTTTTTCATAAATTTCTGACCCGTGTTATGATTTATTGGTTTTTATACTGTGATGTTTTTTACCATGATGTATTGGTTTTTTATTATAATGTATTGGTTTTTGCACTACAATGTATTGATGTGAAATTTTGGCCTAACGGATGATCCGTTAGTCCGGCCTAACAAGAGTGTTGCCCTTCGATTTGATTATTGTTTCTTTGTGTTTTTAGCTTTCTTCATTATTTGATGCTTTTTTTTAAGTATGCAAGTTTCGTATAACTATGGTGGATACATATCCAACATGGGAGGGCATGGAACTATGTATAATGGTTTTGGCAACGTGGGAGGGCATGGTGCAAACCAAATTACCAATGGTGGATTCGGCTATGGGCAACCCAACATGAGAGGGCATGGTGCAAACCATGTCGGGTATAATGGCTTCTCGGGTACGAATGGTCCGTATGGGGGATATGGTGCTTCTAATCACTTTTCGAATATGCACACTACGGATTACGGTTCATATAGTGGTTATGATGCCCCCAATCAATTCCCGAATATGTCTTATGGAGGCTTTGCTAGTCCGAATGGGAATGTTGGTGGATAATTTCCGAATCCCGGCCGTATGGAAGTCCTCATGCTTACAATTTCGATCATACCCCGATTGGTACCACCAATAGTGCTCCTAATCCTAAACCATATGAGTTATTTGGCGTGTAAGCTCCAATGCCCAAAATGCCCTATCTATCCTCAATATTCCGGTCAATGCTCCTATTCCACCATCCGATCCGACCCTCTTGGCTATTATGCAACAATTGCAATTTTTGACTGATAAGGTGGCTTCGCTTGGTGCTCGATTCAATGCTCTTGAAGCGACGGCCGACGAGTTACACACGACATTTGGTCAATAAGAGAGTGATATGACCGTGCCAATTGAAGCTAATGAGGATGAAATATTGCCAAGCCAACCTTCGCATCCCCTTGCGGTCACGATCCTTGATAAGTGTGGGGTGGTTGTTGATAATCTTGTCACGCCGTCCGAAGGGGATGTGGTTTCTATTTCAAGTGTTCTTACTCCTCCCGAATCCACCCCCGTGGACCCCACGTTGGCAAAGTCATTTTCCGATGGCCTACTCAAATATCCAACCTCTAAAGCCCCTATGCCTTCTCCTTCAAAAATATCTTTTTAAGAGTGGTTACATATGGATGTGATCCGATAATTGGTCAAACAAGTTTATATGGAGGGAAGGAGAAATGAGGAGAAGGTTGGTCGGGAAGTCTATATTGAGGGTTATTGTGAGGATGATGAGCCCCTTGTTCATAACGACGAGTCCATTGTGCTTCAATGTACCCAAGATTTGTGTGAAAAAGATTGCTTATGGGTTGTTGAGAACAACGAAGACTCTTTAGAGGGGGAGGTGGGGGTTGTTGAGGATAAGATTGGAAAACATGACAATTATCTTTAGGAGGAAGAGGAGAGAAAGTCGATTATCATATTTGAAAATCCGAAGCCAGAGGAAGAGGAGGGGTTGATTGGAGCGATTAAAGTTCTTAAGGGTGCGATTGGTTGGAGACCCGGAGTTGTTAAGGGAGTTAGCCCCCGTATGGAAATAGTAAAAGCCGGGAATTGGAGGTTGTTGTGGGAAGGATTGATGTTTGTGATTTCCAAAAGCAAGTGGGTGAGTCACATTGACTTTGTACCAAAGACGAGTGGCATGTTCATTTTTGAGGATGGAAAAGGAGAGTTGTTGGCCACGCGGGCTACAATAGGTTGGAGGATGTTCATCGATTCCAAAAAGTTAAATGCGGCTACCACGAGAGATCATTTCCCTCCCTCATTTGTCAATAAAAGGTTGAACAAGCTAGCCGGCCAGTATTCCTATCGTTTCTTGGACGAATTTTCGGGTCATTTAAAAACCACCATTCCACCTGAAGACCTAGCCGAGACGAGTTTCATTTGCCCATTTGGAACATTTTCTTTTTGGAGAATACTATTTGAGCTATGAAATGCGCCGAGAACGTTCCAAAGAGTGGATCCTCCCGATAAGGAGGAGATTATTTTGGTGGACCCTCCCGTTATCTTTCCACCTTGATCAAAAAGGGAGTTTGTCAAGCTAGTGATGTAAAACAAGCGCTTCTTCGGAGGCAACCCAAGTTCTTTTCATTCATTTTCTTTCTTTCTTTCTTATAACATAAAAATCCAAAAACATTTGAAAAATCGAAAAATAAAAATTTGTGTTGACTCTTGGTTCTTTTTAACCCTTGATTTTGATTTGTTTTGATTTATGTACATAGTTTTTGTGTTTTTCTTTTCTAATGCATTGTTTTCCGACTCCAACCTTGGGCGTTTTGACAAAATTGGTAGCACTCATGGAGCCGGAGGAATCTAGCCATGCTCGTTTTTCTCATAGAATGCTTAACGCTTAAGTGGACCCCATCGAGCTCGAACCAAACTCGCTCGGTCAATGAAGTTTCTATTTCACCCTCCTTTTACTCGATTTTCTTTAAAATTCAATGAGGGCATTGCATGGTTTATGTGTGGGGTGGGTAAGTGGTTAGGGTCCGAGTTTTACATAGCATGATTTATCTTTCTTAACTCGAGTCTTGGCGAAGTGACGCTTTCTTGGCGAAGTGACGCTTACTAATTGCGCATTTATATGGTTGAGTCATTTTTGTGTCTTTAGTGTTGTTATTACATTGTTAAGCAATCACCTTATACTTGGAGGTTTGAATAGTTTACTTGTCGGGTTTTTACATGTTTATGCCCTCTTGTGCAAGGAGTTAAATTTTTGTGCTTCGTCCAAAACCGCTTATATATATATAATCAACATTTGCTCGTGAAAAAATTGCAAAGCTCTAAAAACTCTTTTGATTTTGTTTTCAAAACTGTTGCAAACTAGCGAGTAGCCTTGTGTGAATTATCGGGTTTGCTTGCATTTTTATGGAAATTGTATTAAGGTGACTTGATTTTGCTCGTACATGATTGAATTTGGAAATGACCTCGAGGCACATATATCACCCTTATTCCGGCCATATCAAAATATATAAGCTACTTAAAAACCCCAAATGAGCCCCCTTGAGCCTATGCCCCGTTTCTTGTTAGCCGAGCTCGATTTTAGCTCTTATACCTTCTTGAATTGTGAGGTGAGAGTGTATATTTTGAGTTGATCACTAGAAATGTGAGGGAATCAATTGTGGGTTTTGGGTTTTGAGTTGCTTATAAAAAAAAAGAAGAAGAAGAAGAAGAAGAAGAAGAAGAAGAAGAAGAAGAAGAAGAAGAAGAAGAAGAAGAAGAAGAAGAATACTCCAACACAAATCATGAAAAGTGATAAAGCGTTCCTTCAAGCGAAAAGCCTAATTCAAAAAGGCTATGTTTGGTAAAAAGAAGAAAATTCAAAAAGCTTCTAAGTGTTGTGAAATAATAGTAGGAAAAGTGTGTAAGTGTACGAAAGGGTTTCGAATGAAAGTTTGGTAATTTGGGAAGAGTGAAGAGATCACAAGCTTCAAGTTTTAGAGGTTAGAATTTTGTGTGTTATTGATCTCATTTGATCGTGTGTTAGCCACTATATCCAAATATTCCATACCTTACCAAAGAGCCAACATTACAACCCAAAATAAAGACCTCTTTCGATTCTTGTTTGATCATGTACAATGGGTGTTTTTATGTTTCCAATTTGTGAAATCTTGACGAGGTGTATGCATTGTCCGATTTTAGCGTATACACGTCCCATACAACAAACACTTGAGCGAATTGAGCGAACACCCTCAAAAATTCCCTTTGAGAGGAAGTCACCGATTTAGTTTTCATTTGAGAAAAAGTAATACAAGCAATGCTTAACGTTAACGAGTTTATGTTTATACTTCCATCATATTAAATAGGATAAGCACAAGGATTTTTCTTTTTGCACAATGCCCATTGCATGTGCATTCTCGATTCTTTTCGTTGTTCGAGGACGAACAAACCGATAAGTGTGGGGTGGTTGTTTTGCATGTAATTATGGTGTTTTTCTCATGTTTTTAAATCAGGTTTTATATTGGTTTTAGCGGTTTTTGAGTCGATTAGTTAAGTTATTAGGTTGTTTCTCTCGTTTTATTGTTTTTCGTGTTTCTTTTTGATTTTATACTTAATATGGTTATTTTAATCATAATAAATAAATTTTTTGTTTAATTTAGGTATTTTGAAGTATTTTTGTCTAGAGATGGTTGAGTGTGGGCTTACGAGTGGAGTTTTAGCAAAATCGGGCCTCGATTTGAAGTATTACGTCTGACACTGGGTACGTTGCTGACACTAGGTTACCCAGTGTCCGAGCCATCCCGCACACACCTGTCGAGCACGCCCGCGTCGATCGACCAAGCGTCGACGCAAGATTGACGCAACTCTCTGTAGCATCGATCCAAGCTGCATTGGTCGACGCCCTGCCTAGAGCTGCCGACACTGGGTACATTGCCGACACTGGGTTACCCAGTGTCTGAGCCCTACCGACAGCATACGCACCATCTCGCCCAATTGCCGAGCCATACCGAGCCATATCGACCCAAATGGTCTAGGATGATCATTTTGGGTCAAATTTAGTCAAACATGGGAAATCCAAACTTATAAGGCTTATTTGACCCATTTACCCCTCATAAAACCTATTATAAATAGAACCGATCTCACACCACCTCTCAAGCCATGCTTGGGTTTGGGATTAAATTTCTCCCTCTAGATTTAATTTAAAGCATTTTATTGGATTTTTAAGCCTAAGAAGAATTCAAGTACTCCCTTGAATTTTATTTTGATGCAATTTATTCAAGCTTGTTACTCTTTTCCTTTAATTCAAGTAAGCTTTCTTTTAATTTTATGCTTTGTTCTTTAATTTCATGCTTCTTCTTCATTTTATGCTTTTTGCCTTAGGTATTAGAATTATAGTTTAATCTTGTAAATTGACTATGGAATCTAGTTGAGTGACACATCTATATCATAGATCAAGTCCTTGATTGGTTTAGTTTCAAGTAATTTCATATGTTTCGTGCATGTTCTTCATATTATGCCTTTTCTCTTAGCTTCTCGATTTCTTGTTAGATCTTAAGAATTGGCTATGGAATCTAGATGAGTGACACGTCTAGATCATAGATCGAGTCTTGGATCATTTTTATTTTGAATATTTCATATGCTTTATTTTGAATTTTATTTTCATGCTTTGTTTCATGCTTAATCCTAGATCTATGCTTTGCTGCTTGTTAATTCTCGTAAAGTTTTAAATTTTAACGTCAATTTTCATTGCTCTTTTTATTCATGCTTTCGATTTTTGTCAATTTGCATTATTCAAGTTATTTTGTTCATGCAAGCATGGTTGTACCTTGAGCTTTCATGCTTGTACTTGGTGAAACATTGCTTGTTCTTGCTTATTTTCATTATTGCTTTGCATTTTCATTTCGAGGCATACAACGAGGCATCCGACCACTTGCACTTTACAATTATAGCTAGTCATTTACATTTTTCATTAGCTTTGCTTGCTTTAATTGCTTTATTTTCATTTTTCTTTTATTTTTTCAAACTACAAACACTTTGATTCTTACAATCGAATCGATCTTTGATAATATCAAGCCAAATGAACCTTTATTTTTGAAACCACTAAAAATAATACTTTTGTGGGCCTCTGCTACCGGCGGCTTCGTCCCTTCACGGGGCGATGTTTGATGCCGGCCGTGGTGGCCGACGAAGCCCGAAATGCAAGCCCTCAATTTGATTTAGGGCTAGGTAAAATTTTGAGAATTTGATATAGTTTTGGGCTTGATTGAAAATTTAAAAATTTATGAAATCACATAATTGTCCTAAGTTTTTGGAAAACTTCGAGGCTGCCCATAACTTTTCTAAAATTCCGTTCTGACCCCAAAAAACTTTCTAGAAACTGTTTTAAGTCCAGAATGACATTTCTGTAATTATTAAAGTTTACGAAAATTGCGGAAAGGCCCCTAATAATTTTAGAAAATTTTGAAGGGGCCGTTTGGCTATGCATAAAATTTTGAAAACTTATGTTTTCACTAAAAATCTTTTAAATTTTGGGCCATGTTAGTAAAATTTGAAATTTAAAAATTTAATTTTGAGGTTCAATTAAAGTTTATTTATTAAATTGGTCTCGAATAATAAATAAAATCCTGAAATTTATTTGGTCTTAGAGTTTAAATTTTAAATTCAAATATTGTTATGGTTATATATATTTTTAGATATATTAATTGAAGCAACAATGTCACGAAAGTGACCTCTCTTGTGGAGATTAATTTATTTCAAGGTATAAAAGGTTGTGTGCATGTAATCTATGTGAATATTCATCAGCCAAAAGGAAGATTCATATTTATCATAATTATATGTGCAATTGCGGTAGTAAACGTGTGATGATTATTTGGTTTTGCATATGTGCAATGAATCTGCCAAAAGGAAGACTCATTGTTTGATATGCTCTTATTATCAGTGTTTGATTACTGCGCCAAGATGTCAATTACGAGTTAATATCTTGTCAAAAGATGAGATTTTGATGGAATGTCGATATCTTGAGACGGGGATTTACCTTTTATTCGAATTTATTATTTAGATTCTATGTTTATTTATGATCACGATAAGTTTATTTTCTTTAATTCAGCTATATCTACTCCTGCTAATATTACTGCGAGCATCAACTCTATCCCTATGCTAAATGGCACAAACTTCAAGTCATGGCATGAGAATCTTTTAATAGTTGTCGAAGTCATGGATTTCAACCTTGCGATAAGGGCTGATTCCCCACCACCTCTTACGGATGAAAGTACTACGGATGAAAAGAGAGATATGGAAAGGTGGGAGAAATCGAATCGCATGTGTATGAAGATCATGAAGAAATCCACTCTAGAAGCATTTAGAGGCACTATTTCTGAGAAAATCACTACAGCTAAAGAATCCTTGCTGATATCGAGAAAAGGTTTGTCAAGAATGAAAAGACTGAAATTGGCACGCTCTTGACAAATCTAATCTCAATGAGGCATGGAAGTAAAGACAATATTATGGAATACATTATGGAAATATCTCATATTGCTTCAAAATTGAGAGCACTTAAGCTTGAACTTTCTGAGGACTTGCTAGTGCATTTGGTTTTAATATCTCTCCCGGGACATTTTTATCAGTTTAAGGTGAGCTATAGTTTTCAGAAAGAGACTTGGTCTCTAAATGACCTCATCTCACAATGTGTTCAAGAAGAGGAAAGGTTGAAGCAAGACAAGACGAAAAGTGCTAATATTGCCTCAACTTGCAAATTTAAGAGCAAGGTATGGTACGGGTTGTTTCTTTTACGGAGGTGAAAGACATAGGAATTAAGAGTGTACCAACTATCATGCTTGGCATTCTAAGAAAGGTATGGTACTTAATCTGGTTTGTTCTGAGGTTAATTTAACTTTGGTACCTAAACACACATGGTGGATAAATTCCAGTGCAACAATGCACATCAGTGTGTCTATGCAGGGTTGCCTCCATTATCGAAAGCCAAGTGATGGTGAAAGATACATCTATGTGGGTTATGGCAAGACAGTTGAAGTTGAAGCAATAGAAAAATTTAGATTATTGTTAAAGACTGGATATTATTTGGATCTTGATGAGACATTTGTTGTTCCATCATTTAGACAAAATTTGATTTCTATTTTTGACAAATTTGGTTATTCTTGTTCATTCGGAAGTGGAAAATTTAGTATGTTTCATGATTCAAAATTGGTTGGTTCTTGTTCTTTATCAAATTACGATAATCTTAATTCACTAGATATTATTGCTTCATTTAATGTTTCTCTGCATCTACTCACATGAGGTGTGAAAAAAAATTTAACCAATGATAATTTAGCTACGTTATGGCACAAGAGACTGGGTCATATTTTCAAACGGATAATTGAAAGACTTGTGTCTAACGGAATTCTCGATTCTTTAGATTTTACAAACTATGAGTTTTGTGTTAATTGTGTTGAGGGAAAACAAACTAATAAAGGAAGATTTATAGCCAACAGGACTTCAGACGTCTTAGAACATATACATACGAATATTTGTGGGACGTTTCCTACAGTTGCATGGAATGGTCAACTATATTTTATAATGTTCATAGATGATTTTTCTAGATATGGCTATATATATCTCATTCGGGAATAGTCACAGTCATTGGACTTGTTCAAATCCTTTAAGACTGAAGTTGAGAATCAACTCAATAAAAGGATTAAGAGTGTTAGATCTGATCGTGGCGGTGAGTACTACGGTATATATGACAGATCAGGTGAACAACATCCAGGACCATTTGCTAAATTCCTAGATGAATGCGATATCGTCCCACAGTACACCATGCCGGGTTCACCCACTATGAATTGTGTTTCTGAAAGAAGAAATAGAACGCTTAAGGATATGGTAAGGAGTATGATTAGTCATTCTACCTTTCCAAAGTCACTATGGGGAGAAGCACTTAAGACTGCATCATATATCCTTAACAGAGTTCCAACTAAAGCAACTGATAAAACTCCTTATCAACTTTGGACGGGTAAAAAGCCCAGTCTAAAGTATTTGCATGTTTGGAGGTGTTCAACTGAGGCTAAGCCTTATAAGCCTAATGAAAAGAAACTGGACACATGGAAAGTTAGTTGTTATTTTGTTGGATATTCTGAAAGATCCTTAGGGTACAAGTTTTATGATCCCACAACTAAATCTATTTTTAAGACGAGAAATGCCCGATTCTTTGAGGATGTTTAGTTTGCAGGGGGAGATAGAGTTAATGATTTTATCTTTGAAGAGGAATATGTGAAATACCCACGGGTGTTATTGGCATTGATCAGGATTTCATTCCTTACTCTATTCAAGACACAAATCAAGACAATGTTGGAGAATCTCCCGTTCCAAAAATTATTCCAAATCAACAAACTCTACAACCTCAAGAACCTATGCCATTAAGGAGATCCACTAGGGAAACAACAAGTGCAATTTTAGAAGATTACATTGCATTTCTCCAAGAAAATGAGACTGACATTGGAGTGATGGAAGATGATCTTATCAACTTCCATCAAGCCATTGAAAGCTCAAATTCTCAAAAGTGGATAGATGCCATGAATGAGAAGATTAATTCAATGAGTAATTGACGTGGCCAGAAGGTGCGAAACCCACTGGTTGCAAATGGATACTTAAGACCAAGAGGGATTCAAGAGGTAATGTAGAAAGATACAAAGCACGTTTTGTTGCAAAGGGATTTACAGAGAAAGAAGGCATCGATTATAAAGAGACTTTCTCTCCTGCTTCTTCGAAAGATTCTTTCACGATTGTAATGGCATTAGTTGCACATTTTGATCTTGGGTTGCATCAGATGGATGTAAAGACAACGTTTCTCAATGGAGACACTGGTGAGATGATTTATATGGAGCAACCTGAAAACTTTGTTTCGGGAGATTCAAAGAATATGGTTTGTAAACTTAAGAAATCCATCTATGGGCTTGAGCAGGCATCTAAACAATGGTATTTCAAGTTTCATCAAGTGATCATCTCGTTTGGTTTTGAGATGAATTTGGTCGATGATTGTGTATACCATAAGTTCTGTGGGAGCAAATACATATTTCTGGTTTTGTATGTCGATGACATTTGGCTTGCTTCAATGATATAGTCTTATTGCATGACACCAAGAGATTTCTAGCTAAGAATTATGAGATGAAGGATCTTGGTGACGCCTTATTTGTGTTAGGTATATAAATACACCGAGATCGTTCTCGGGGTACTTTTGGATTAATACAAAAGAGCTATATTGAAAAGGTTCTTAAAAGGTATGGCATGCATGATTGTAAACCAGGAGACAACCTTGTGGCTAAGGGAGACAAGTTTAGTCTCAAACAATGCCCTAAAAATAAATTAGAGGAAAAAGAAATGCAGAAGATTCCTTATGCTTCGGTAGTAGGAAGTCCAATATTTTCTCAAGTATGTACGCGTCCGGATATTGCATTCATTGTTGGGATGCTGGGTAGATATTTGAGCAAGTCAGGACTAGACCATTGGAAGGCATCCAAACGGGTCTTGAGGTACTTTCAAAGAACAAAAGATTACATGCTCACATATTAGAGGTCAGATCCGATTAAGATATTTGGATATTCTGACTTCGATCATGCTGGATGCTAGGATAGTATGAAATCTATATATGTATTCTTGATGGCTGGAGGTGCTATATCTTGGAGGAGTGCTAAACAATCTATTCTAGCCTCCTCTACCATGACAGCAAAATTAATAGCATGTTATGAGGCATCTAACCATGGAGTATGGCTTCGAAACTTTATCACGGGGTTCCGCATGGTGGGTGGTATTGAAAAGCCACTAAATTTACTTTGTGACAATAAATCGGCGGTCTTGTATTCCAATTACAATAGGACCTCGACAAAATCTAGGAATATAGACATCAAGTTTCTAGTTGTTAAAGAGAGAATTCAAAGTGAACAGTTGTCTATTGAACATATTGGTACAAACTCCATGATTGCGGATCCGATTACAAAGGGATTGCACCTAAAATATTTCATGATCATACTGCTAGTATGGGTGTCAAACTTTTTGAGAATATTTAGATTCAGTGGGAGTTTTGTGATTATAATTTTCTCTTTTGTAGACATATTTTTCAGTTACTTCAGTTTAATGATATTTAGAGTTTATTTTCTGCAGAAATTAAAGTTATTTGGTTGCTTCACACTTTGATTTTAGTATATGGTTGATCTCACTAAGGTTTTATGGTGGACCAGTTGGTAATAAGCATGTTATGATCACAATACATAAAATTTCCATGCTACACATCCACATCATAATCCATGTCATTCAGTTGTGTTTACATATGTGACCATTGATGGGTCGAGTTACGATAAATATAATGAAGGCCGCTTTGATTCTATGATGATATGGCTGATAGACCAGATTGGATATAAATATATTTTGGTTATGACAACAAAGTTGAGCTCGTACGGTTATATTCTTATTGTGTATAATTATAAGGTTACACATATAGCCCAAGTGGGAGATTGTTGGATACTTAATCCAACATTGGTCTTATATGTGAAATAATTATATATTGTGAACTGTCAAATAAGGAAGCCTAATTAAAAGTGATCAAATAAAGTATAAGGTATTGGGCTATAATGTATTTAATTGGTTGTGGGCCTTTAATGTGTAGATACTCAATAGGCTATCTATTTTAATGATGGGCTAAAGTAGGTATACACTAGATGACTCAAGTATATAAGGGTTATGGTCCCTAGGTTATACATATCATAATTATTATTCCGTTCTGCATCCCATCGTTAGAAGAGAGCATAAAGAGAAAGGTAAAGGATTCTCTAAAAGGATTGAATACGTATTGCCCTACAAGTTCAAACCCAAAATTCAATCGCATGTGGACTCAAGTACTCTTCTGTTAACTAACTTATGATTCTTAATAATTTAATATTATGTGTCCTCGATTATAGTGATGGTTTTTGCTAAGATTAATTTATCTAACAGGAGTTTCTATAAATATTTTTTGTTTTTGAATTTTTAATGTGTAGGTTTATGGCTTTTATGTTGAGGCGAAGTTAAATTTTTCTTCTTAATACCGCATGCAACAATATCATTATAGTTGGAGCTATTTCTACAGTTGCATTTTTCTGTTTATTGTATTGCCCATTGTTGTCACATTGCAGGACTTGGCATTGTTCATTATTCTTCTCTTCTCCTTTTCTTTTTGTCTTTTTATTTTTTAATGCTTTTTTCTTTTTTCTTTTTTGCTTCTTTTTTTTTGTTTCTTTCTTCCTTTTTTATTTTATAGTTTTTGTTGCATCTTTTTTTTTTCTTTTGAAAACTGTCACATGTGTATTTTATTTATATATTCATTCGCCGAAAATGATAAATTTTCATTTTCTAATTTTATTTTGCGTCTCTGGACATAAATTTTATTAGAGAGGTTATCTCAATTTAGTTTTAATTTCTTGCTATAATTTTTACATTTTTAGGTTCTAAAGAGTAATTGCTTTGATAGTTCGGAGTTGTATCGATATACTTATGATTTTTGTAATTTTTTATATTTACTTATATTTCTGTTGAACATCTTTGTTTGGTGTTATATTTAGACTGGACTGTCGTGTAAATTTACACTTTATCAACATGTTGGTTTTACTTTGCATTGAGCAAGTTATATGTTTCTATAGTGATATGACTGTTGTAAAAACCGCAAGATTGATTTGATGGGGCTCATAAAATAACATAAACATGATGCATTAGGGTTTCAAACCTGGTCACTATATTTGTTGTTATATTATTTTAATGTCTCTTTTGTAATGTTTTTTCACAACATTTGCCTTTGCTTTTAATAATGTTTTTTGTTCTTTCTGAAATTCACTTTTTCTTCCTTATCATGAATCTCATTTTTATTTCTTCTCCATAGGGAATGAGTACAGAAATCAAATGTGAATGCCTTGATATTCTTTGTGAAGTTCTTCACAAATATGGTAATCTAATGGCATCGAATCATGAAGTATTATTAGGTGCTTTGTTGCCCTAGTTGAATACCAATCAAGCCAGTGTCAGAAATAAAATTTTCTCGTGTGTTGGTAGGATTTACTGAACATAAAAGATTCCTAAGATAGTCTTTCCCTTTTGTTTATCCATTGACCTAATAATCAATTGATATCCTAATTTGGAAATCCTGATCCAGCATCGCTCGCTTCGATCTTATCAGATGATTTGGTGGCAAAGGCCATAGTTGAAGTCGTTTGGCTTTTGAAAAACCAGAGGGCAAAATTTGAAATTACGCGCACAAACATTCAAATGATAGGAGCTTTAAGGTAAGCTGTGAAGTCACTAGTACAGAAACAGTTTTCTAGAACGCCCTGTTTAAGTTATTCTATAACACCCTGCCTAGGCGTTCTGACTAGAGCTGTTCTAGAATATCTGATTTTCCAGAACAGCTTCCTGAGGCGTTCTAGAATATCCAAAATTCTAGAATGGTTATTTGAGACGTTCTAGAAAAACAACTTACCGTTCTAGAAAATAGTTTTTCTCGATTAATGTGTTCTTGAAAATAACATTTTAGAACGGTTACAAAAAAGACGTTCTAAAATATACATTTTCCAGAACGTCTTTTCAAAAAGGACGTTCTAGAATATACATCTTCTAGAACTCCTTTGAGAAAGACGTTCTAGAAAATAAATTTTCTAGAACGTCTATACGAAAAAGACGTTATAGAATATACATTTTCCAGAAGGTCTTTCCAAAAAGACGTTCTAAAATATACATTTTCTAGAACGCCTTTGAGAAAGACGTTCTAGAAAGTTTTCTAGAACGTCTTTTTCAAAAAGACGTTCTAGAATATACATTTTCTAGAACGCCTTTAAGAAAGACGTTCTAGATTTGACAGTTTTGGAATTCCAAGTTTTTTTCAAATATGTTCCTCCCTCATAGATCACAATTTTAAATACCTATTTAAATCACATTTCTTCACAAAACACCTGTTATTTAAATAATTCTAAAATCATCCATTAATCGCAATAATACACTCACCAAAGAGATGTCTATACAAACAACACAAGTCGCCAAATACACGATCAACAAATGTTAAAATAGAAATCACCAAAAGACGATGAGTACCTATTTTGCTACCATTCAAGTTATCCAAAAATAGTTTGAAATTACAATTAGAGTGGGTAGACAAAAATGATCACTAGCATTCACCTCAGCCATAAACTTCTTCATTATCTCCTGTTTCTGCATCTCATCACTTGTCGGAAGGCCCATTTGTTTATGTCGTTGGTCAAACTGAAGAAATAATTCCGGGAAACAACTTAATGTTATTAATATACACATTAAAGAATAAACATTTATACAGAATAAATGGCCTAATAAAGTAAATTACCATCATTTTTTCAATAGTTGAACGAGTTTCGGGGTCCAGGTCAGCCGATTTGCTGTTTTCTGGTTCAGAAGGTAGATTAAGCTCTCCACTGAGGCTATAACTTCCAATAAATCTGAAACCAAAGACAAAAAACATGCATCAAGCATAAACAAATGTACACAACCATCCTTCATAATCAATATTAAGTATTGGTGAATTGTAATTATCAAAATTATTATTTTAAAAAAGAAAGATAAATTTAATCGCGAATGTAGGCTGATATAGAGATCAAAGCCGAATAATACTACCCTATAATTGTCCCCAACAAGAACAAGAAGCACAATTTGCATATTAGTCTAATGTCGTAAAAGACAATAAGGTATAACTTATAACTACCTGCACTGGCCTCCTTTTAATGAGTTATACATTGTAGTAGTTAATTTAGCAGTCGTCTCTTGGTCCTCCTGAAGATTTGGGAGATCAGTTTTATATAGAATAGGAAATAAAATACTAATTCATGTAAATTCAACTTTTTTTATCTCAAGTCAAATGTCATGGTTTGATATTACAATAAATAACAATCAAATAACTAAATAACAAGCCAAACCTGGAAACATTAATTTTAAGGTCAAAGCTTTTTGGTGTAAGAAAATATGTTAATCAAACAATGAAAAAAAATATTAGACCGAAATGGAGCTAAAATTCAAAAAACAAAATGATTTAGTCTTTCTTATACACGACGTGCATCGGATAAGTTATTATTGGGGTGAATTTCAAAACTGGACCCTGAGGTTTGGGTAATCACTAAAAAAAAAGAAGAAGGTTTTAAAATCTTCAAATTTACCCCTAAGGCTTGAAATGTTTTGCTTATGAATTAAGGAGGTAAAGTTTAATGCAGAATCAAGCCTAGGGGATTTTTCTGTAATAGTCAAAAACTTATGGGTTTTTTTTTTTACTTATGATAAACCTTGTAGTAGTTTTCGCCTAGTGTATTCACTATATAACACTGCATGAATAATGGGAGATCCGAATGGGGTATTTAGGGACGTCAAAAGACCATCCAGACAAGACGAGTAATAAAAAATAAATGAAAACAAATACATTAAAACTAGCAATCTTACTTTTCTAGAATTACAAACACTCCACAAAGGATTAATGTAACAGCAACGAGTAGCTATCCACTGACAATGAATCTGCACGAATTGGGAAGATTAAAAAAAAAACACAGTCTGCGGAGTGCATTTTGTTCGATACTAAATAATCAGAAGCCTCTTAATTTAAAATTAAAAATAAAACTAAAAAATCAGACAATGAGATGGAAATCGTCCTTCTTTTTGTTCTTGCTTGAATATAGAATATTCAATTGATTATATTATACTCCTAAAGTTTAGCCTAATTACAAAAGGCACCCCGTTTATTTAAGAAAATTACAAATATCTCCTTAAAGTTTTACAAACACCCCCATCAAGGTTTTGTATTTACCTAAAAGAAACAAATGTTGAGGAATATTTACAATTTTTTAATATAATTAGGGTTTTATATAATTAGGTAAAACTTTAAAGGTAGTTTTGTAATTAACTCTAAAATTAATGCAAACTGTAAAACAAAACTCACATGTGTATCACATGAAAATGGCCAAAGATAGAGAGAACTGCATTTAAAAAAATGCCTGTCAACAAAAAAATGAAAGCACAAAAAGCGTTTAAGTTGTTCTACTAACACATACCAAGACCAAGAATTGATACGAAAAGATCTAATAAATGTTTAAAATGCTGAGATAAAGAGAAGCCACAAAGAAAAATAGGAATAATTTTGAGTGTTCCCCGGATAAAAATAAATAAATAATAAAGAAATCTGAATGCATATTCTTAAGTAATGGTCCAACAAGATGCGACCAATGATTACACAAGCAAAAGACTTCAGACATATATATGAGGCTATAAATACAAATCTAGCTCAATCAACAAAAAAATCCAAAGAGTTAACAATATAAAAGAATTTCTAACAGTGGCAATAAGATTGACAAACAATGAGATGAAGCACCACGGTGAAAAAGGAGAAATGCAATTACTAAGGATAAAACCTACCTGGAAGAATTCTTCTGGAGTTTAAGGGTTTTAATATGAAGACAGACCTAAAAAACAAACCAAATTTCATTATAGGCCTCCAAGAAGACATGTTACTACCTGCCCAGATGGACTATCCAATGTATGTCATATAGCACCAGTTTGACCTTTGTGTTCAACAGAAATCGTCACTGACCCAAGAACAGCAGTTTTCAAATTATATCCCAATCATATATTGTGAAAATAATCTGCCCATAGACAAAATAATTAGACTTATGGAAAGCACAACAAAATGAAAAACAAAAAACTCATCAGTTACACTATTCTCGTTCGTGAGTGCAAAAAGCCAGGGACTAGAAATAAAATCTACTTTAGATTCCAGAAAAGCAATGAGTGATCAACATGCATATTATTTCACTGTGAAATAAGACAATTTACCTATTCGAGAGGAAAAGAAACCTCTCATTACAAGGATCCATCAGTGTATTTTGAAGTAAAATACACTCTGCCTGGATCATGCTCGCTTCTCCCCCAATCTACATAGTAAAGCACCACTTGTTAAAATCACTCGTAGGAGTAGCAATTAATTAGACTCGACTAAATATCACAAGGGATCCAAAGTTAAACCTTCATACTATTATTGATTTGGCGGCCCAAGAAGAATGTTGATCTAGTAGTTGCCATGTTCAACAGGAACCCAGGCCAAGAAAGACGAAGCCTCAACTTCAGCCCCCACGGTGGTTATAATAGAAACACTCTCGGACGATGCAGGGGATGAAGTGGGTCCCGACTTGCCGGTTTTCATTTTCTTGCCACTGGAGATGCAGATGGTTCTCGAGCGTTTCTTTCGCACGATCTGAGAATTTGAAGACTGAAAGTGATGAGATACAAATTTTAATTAAATAATTACATGAAGGGATCATATGGAATTAAACTTCAAGTTTGCTAATCATATTAGGAACAACTTGCTCTGAAAGGTAAAAAATCAAAAGTCGATTTGTATAGATTCAATCGGGGAAAAAAATCATGCATATCGAATTGTTCTACAAATAACAGAAATAAATTCTAATCACTGATATGACAATGACTTTACAGAACTATATCAAAATTAACATATGACAATGACTTTGAGAATCATATCAAAATTAACACAGATCTGAAAGAATTGCTGATTTTGAGAATAAAAAACGGGTCGAAGAATAATACTTGATCTGAATAAGGTTAAATATTTTAGGAATATTGAAGAACGAAACCCCTAATCGGATAAGTCTGAACAGAGAGAGAAATAAAACGGTTCAGCGTTGGAGGTGAGAGATAAAGAAAAGCTTTCTGAAATCAGTCGCTCACCTTGAGCTGTCATTTTCGGACGTCGAATCCAGTCAGCCCGAAGCCCCACTGCCGTTGGCCTTGAGCTCTCAAATCAGTCATGGGTCGCGTCGCCCAGCAACCCCCAATAAGCCGCCTCACATAAGCCATCACCGCGCATGCACGCTGCCGCCGATTCCCAGTAGTCGGTACCGCCGATTGATGATTGCAGGTTACGGTGACGATTGTGGTTGTTGGGAATGATGAGGGTTGAAATTGGGGAAGAATTAGATCTTTTGGTTAGGATGCTTCGAATCAGTTGATTATTTTAGTTGGTCATGGTGATTGCAAGATGATGACCGTTGGTGGTTTGGGAATGGCGGTGGTTGAATCGGAGGTGCAGGGGAGAGGACAGGAGATGAATGCTGCTCGATTTCTGTTTTAGGGTTTTCAAAAAGGTAAGGCAAAGTGTTAATAAGAAAAATAATAATTAAAATAATAATAATAATAATAATAATAATAATAATAATAATAATAATAATAATAATATGATATACCAGAACGCCTTTTTAAAGCCGTTTTGGTATATAGGGTTTACCAGAATGTCTTGTATAAAGACATTCTAGATATAGGATTTACCAGAACGTCTTTCTTAAAGACGTTCTAGATATAGGAAATACCAGAACGTCTTTTTAAAGACGTTCTAGATATCAAATATACCAGAACGCCTTAAAAAAAGGCGTTCTTGTATATGAAGCTTTTATTACGAAAATACCACCGTCTTATATTCTAGAACGTCTTTTTCTGAGGCATTCTAGATTGACTATTCTAGAATAGATTTTCTGCAATAGTGAGTTAAGAGGTTCGTGAACTGTAGTTATTTGTTTAGTTGCTGGTTCAAAGTTTTCATTGCGTACGTCCAACTATATGTTGGTTTGTTCTGTTGGATTACTTTTTTGTTGTTGTAGAGACTCAATTTTATTAAAATTTTAGATCAGACATTTGTTTGTTATATGTCCACTCACGTAGGGGAAGAATAATAATTGCTGCATCTCCTGTAGATGTGTGAGGAATTTTATTGTTTTTTAGTTAGGATCACTGTTAATGCTCACTCAGGATCCCACATGCATTTTAATATGGGATATTTTTCTACTTCTTACCTGCCGATGAGGATTCATATAGAGAATGACCTGTGATTTTTGTTCTTTTAGTCGTGCTATTGTTTATCGCTTTGGTCCATACCTTGGAGATGAAGTTCCCATTCTAATTAACTAACGTAACAATGCATCAGAAAATGATGAAGAGCCTAGTGAGTATAGATTGCAGGTACTTTGACACATGATATTATTTTACACTACTGCAGAAACTGCTTTTTACGACGGTTCTTTTATGCTTTTTACGATGGTTTTGGAACCGCCCTAGGATCGACCGCCGTTGTTTTTTACGGCGGTTTTTCTTGAACTGCCATAGGAAGTGTTGCCTTTTACGGCGGTTCAAGAACAAACGCCGTAAAAAAACAACGACGGTCAATTCGAGGGAGGTCAAAACTGCCGTAAAAAGTTAAAAGAACCGTCGTAAAAAGCGTCACTTTTACGGCGGTTCTTGAGAAATACCTTCTAAAAAGTCTGTTTTCAGAACGGATATTTTACGGCGGTTCTTAAGAAATACCTTCTAGAAGGCCTATTTTCCAGAACGGATATTGAAAAATACCTTTTAGAAAGTAGTAAAAAAAATTTAAAAAAATAAATAAATGAAAGCAGGTGCACCAAAATTAAATAAAAGCAGGAAATTAAATAATCTCCCATTGAGTACTTGAAGATTGATTATGCTAAGTAGAAACAACTAAAAAATCGATATACTAAAGAACCAGGATCGTCTTTCAAACAATCCTACCAAATCTACTACTTAAGACTATTTAAAACATTGATAATTTCTCAATAATTAATCTTTCTCGACAAAAATGAAAGCCCAAGACTAGATGCAAAACTAGTGTTTGACACCACAGAGCAAAATAAATTCGGTAATACTCAGGTAAAATCTTTAGAAGGAGGCCAGTATCAGAAAATTGATCATCCCATGCATTATCTTGGTTGTAAATGATGGTTGCACCAAGGCAGCGAGCAGGATTGATGCCAAGATTAGCACTCACCTAACTTTGTAGAGAGTGATTCTTGTCTTTTTTATAATGCATATTCCGCAGTACATTATTGAAACTGCAACAAATAATCGAGGGGGTTAAAATAAGAAAAATGGACAGAACACAACATTGAATATAAAAATCTTGACTGCATTCCTATATATGATATAGCTAACTAGATTTATAATTATTAAATAAGTTTAAAAACAAAATTAAAAACTATTACCTGTTTCTCAAGCTAAGGTAGAATACCAAAAGAATTCTTCCATTTTTGCTTTCAGGTAAAATACCAAATAATTCTTTTTATTTTTCAGCGCGCCTTGGGAAACCACGCTTCTTGGTGAATCCTTCATCAAAAGTGCCTGAATGGAAAAAGATTTCATTCTCATTCACAACACCAAACCCTGGCCTTTCAACACCGAGCTACGGTTCCATACTCCCAAACAAAACAACCCTCCTACCCCCAAAACCTTTCCAATACTCTTCAAAAAATACTCTGATTAGCTCGCTGAATGAACTATACACCCTTTTGACGTGGTGCAACTTACCAGGAGAGAGAAGCCTTTTCCATATGTAGGTCTCAACACTTCCCTTAAACAAATCCGAATTCGATAGGTATCCTTAGTTAAAAGCTTTCCCACTATCCACATTTTCTATAATATAATATGATTACCCTGTGTATCCTTTTGCAGATGACTTTATTGGCAGCTGAATCTCATCGAGCTCGGAGGGAGCCATTGTGCAGGCTAACCCGAGCCCTGCAACCACATCAATCCCACGACCTTCTATTGTCGATGTAGACGAGGAGGTGGAGGTCGCTCTTTCCGCAAGGAATGACCACAAAGAGGTTGCTGATGCCGAGGAACGCCTACCTCTGACATCCACCTTAAACAAAGGGAAGAGGACCATCTGAGGTCATACTTCTCCAAATAAAACACACCCATCTCCAAAACGTCAGTGGCTTCGCAAGGCTTACGATGCGGCCACATCCAGCTCTCCAAATCTGGAAAAAGAGCTGGAGAAGTGTGATGATGCGGAGAAGGTTAGAGCTCTTCTCCAAGAGTGCGCCATGGCCCAGGTAACTTTGCTTGAATTCAGTTTTCTTTAATACAAGTTAACCATCTAAAACTACTCACACCATCGTCAAATACAGTTGAAGCCTCTGTTCTCCAATCTATCCACCAAACTATTGGCCCGATCCGCCGAATGCGACCACCATAAGACATGTGATGAGATGACAACCCAGGCAGAACGACTGACCCAACAACTATCTCTAACCTAAGGGGAGTTGGACACGACACGCCAACAATGGGCTACTCGCTAAGAAGAGCTGAATGTTTCCAAAAGCAAGGTGGAAACACTGAAAATGAAGTCGCTCGCCTGGAGCTACTAAAAGACGAGGTAGCTCATCTGGGAGGTCGCCTGACAGAGATGGAAAGCCAAATGCAGAAAGACCTAAAGCAAATGGATGGTTCCCTACATGACGCTCGTGAGCAATGCATAGTTGAAGGTCGCTGCACCTTCTTCAGGAGCGTCATGGGCAAGAAGTCCATGGATGCATATAGAGAGGAGCTACTGGAAGCCTACAATAAATCCTCCGTATACTTCAGCAAGATTTCTAGAGGTAGCAGAGAGTAGGTTCACCAAGTCATGGATAAAATCAAGATCCAGCTCGCTGCTGTGAACGTCTCCTTCGGTCCGGATGTAAAATCAATCACGAACATCTCCTTCCTCCTTTCTCCTTCTGGAAGGGCGACATAAAGCTGACCCCAAAGGCCAAGTGGTGGCTATCCTACCAAGGCTGAGTTGTTTTGCGAGCTAAACTAGTTGTCGAGATGGAGACACCTCTTGAGGACTTTGTAGCTAATTATAATACTGCACGACTCTATAATTTCACATATCTCTGCCTTGATATTTTGTATGAACGATTTAATCTTGTCATTATGTGTCACCAGTTACAACAAATCATCCAAACAATACCAAAAATCTATGTTTTAACCATGAAAATCAACCCAAAAAATAATAAACTTCAAAAAACCCAACCTCCTTGTAATCCCAAGTAAGATAGCCATAACCTGTGATAAAAACCTCCATATGTAAAATCAGAACCTCAACATAGATCAGATATAACATGTAAATCAAACATGTTCATATGTAAAACCAAAAACTCAGCCAATCATACAAGTCGCTATCCATCAAGGTACTAAAAATCGAGACCAAGTTCATGTAAAATAACATATAAGTCAAATATGTTCTTCTACATAAACTAGTAAAATATACAGTAATTGGAAAGCAAATGTAAATCAAATATATCCCTCCGAGAGGCGACCTCGAGTACGTAAATAAAACGTATTTAAAATCACATTACCCATCCATTCATAAAAAAAATAAAAACTATAATGTGTTCCCAAAACTTCCATTATATATCATAAATAGATGCCCGTCCCGGAGGGTACAATAGTGAATATCCGCCCCTGAGGGTATAATGAAAAAGCTACCCCCCCTCCGCCCCAACCCCCAACCCCCCGAAGGGTAACAAAACAACTATCTGCCTTTAAGGGTACATAAACAAATATCCGCCCGTGAGGGTACATAATTTATCACCCAACCTATACAAGCATCGGTTTATAACAAAAATAAAAATACTATCACGAAACATGCCCACCTCATAGACCCTCCTTTCAAGAGTAATATTTCTTCAAATGATAAATATTCCAGCTCCTAGGTAGAGCTTTCCCTTGAGCGTTTTCAAGTATATATGCTCCCCCGCGCAACACCTTGATTACTTTGAACGACCCGATCCAGTTTGGATCCCACTTCCTAGTATTATGTATCGCATCAGCTTGCTTCTATACTAGGTCGCCGAACTAGAAACATCGACGTTTGACATGCTTGTTGAAAGCTGCCAGAATTTTTTATTTATAATGTTTCCACCTGGGCCGCAGCCTTATCTCGTATTTCATCAATCGTCTCAATTGCACCCCTTTCTAGCCTCTCCTTTTCTTCCACATTAAATGTTGACAAACGTTGTGAGCCCCCCACTATTTCATCTAGAATGACAGCTTCCATTCCATAAAATAAGCTAAACGGCGATTCCCCCGTAGAGGTTCGGGGAGTTGTTCGGTAAGCCCATAAGACTAACGTGAGCTTTTCCTTCCAAGGTCCTCCTTCTTTTTCTAGCCGCAACTTAATTCACTGCACAATAATATGATTAGTAACCTCGACCTGTCCATTAGCCTGGGGATGCGCTAGAAAAGTGAAACGTTTCTTCATCCCCATTTCCTTGCACCAATCTTGGATTTTCTACCCATTGAATTGGGTTTCGTTATCCGAGACAAGCACCCTTTGAACACCAAACCTGCGAGAAATATTGTTAAAAATAAAATCCATAATGTCCTGCTTGCTTATGCCCGTCACAGCCTCGACTTCCACCCACTTCGTCAAATAATCGATTGCAACCACCAAATATTGCTTATTGCCTCGTGTTTTTGGAAAAGGCCCCACAATATCGATTCCCCATTGCGCAAAGGGACAAGGCGAGCTCATAACCATCATGTCTTTAGCTGGTATGTGAATGACCGTGCCTGCATCTGACATTTTTACAAGTCTGGACCATGTCGCTGGCCATACCTTTCATTCCTGGCCAGAAGAACCCAGCCCGCAACGTTATCCCAACCAGCGCCCTGCTTTTTGCATGATCACCACAGTACCCTTCATGTATTTCTCTCAACACCTCCAATCCTTCCTCTTTGGCCAAACATATTATAAAGGTACAAAATGCAACCTTTTATATAAGTTTTCATTTATAACACAAAATCGAGCTGCTGTTCTAGCTTCCTTTGTTGACAACTGTACCTCGCCTTCTTTTGCCTTAATGAGGACCTCCCATATTGGCGTACGCTAATCCTCTTTTTCTTCTATATCCATCAACTCTTTTCCTTTATCCACACTACTATGACCCAACTTCATCAATGTGATTTTCCTGGTGTCACAAGTTCCTAGCGCACCTGCCATTTGAGCGAGCTGATCATCTTGATTATTTTCAGCCCGTGGTAAATGCTCCATCTTAAATTCTTCAAAGTGCATAACTTCATCTCGTAAGTTTTTTAAATACACCGCCATACATTCCTCTTTTGCCTCAAAAGACTCGTCAAACTGACGGGCAACCAGTTGGGAGTCTGTATACGCTCTCACTTTCCTTACTCCCAAATCGCTTGCCATTTTAACACCCTGCAACACCGCCTCATATTCTGCCTCATTATTAGACGCCTTGTATCCCACTTTTATTAAAAACTCCAAATTCTCTCCTTCCGGACTAGTTAAAATAATCCCCAATCCAGTTCCTGATACCATGGTTGATCCATTAGTATACAATAGCCATGCCTTCGTCTCGCCATCTAGTTTAGATGCACACACCATCTCCTACAAGAAGTCTGCCAATACTTGTGCTTTAATGGAATTTCGAGATTCGTATACCATGTAATATTTGCTCAATTCCACCTCCCACTTCTCAAGAATTTCGGACACATTCAGATTACTCAGGACCTTCTTGAGGGCCAGGTTTGTACATACCTTCACCTTGTGGCTTAGAAAATATGGTCACAACTTCCTTGCCATGTAAATTAGCGCAAAACCTCCTTTCTCCAACTCAGAATAATTCAGCTCGGAACCCCTTAGCATCCTGCTAATATAGTAAATAGGTTTTTGCGTACCTGCATCTTTCTTAATGAGCACCGAGCTCACTGAGACCTCTCCGACCGATATATACAAGATCAGGTCTTCCCCTGGCATTGGCTTAGTTAACAGTGGTATTTCGGCTAAGTATTCTTTTAGCTTATGAAAAGCTTCTACTGCCTCCTTGGTCCATTAAAATTAGATTCTTTCCTAAGCGCCCTGAAAAAGGGTATACCTCTCTCTGCCGACCTAAAAATAAAACGGTTAAGAATTCCAATCCGACCTGTAGTACCTGTACTTTGTGCACCATTTGAGGGTGCGGCATCTCCAAAACAGCCCGCACTTTTTCAAGGTTGACCTCGATACCTCTCTCTGTCCCCGTAAATCCCATAAATTTTCCAGATCGCACACCAAATGCACATTTCTTTGGATTGAGCTTCATTTCGTACTGTCTGAGTATAGCAAAGTTTTTTCTTAAGTCTTCAACATGAGATTTTGCTTTCCTCATCTTTACCAACATATCATCGACATACACCTCCATGGTATACCCCAGCAGGTCCTTGAACATTCTATCCACAAATCTCTGATAGGTCGCCCCTGCATTCTTCAAACCAAATGGCATATATAAAAAAACAATATGTTCCTGTCGAGGTGAGAAAACTCACCATAGGTTGATCATATTTTGCCAATTGTATTTGGTGATATCCTTGTGAAGCATCCATCATACTCAGCAGCTCGCACCCCGAGGTTGAATCCACCAGCTGATCAATTCGTGGCAGCGAATAATGATCTTTTGGGCATGCCTTATTTAGGTCGCAAAAATCTACACACATCCTCCACTTCTGCCCTAGTTTAGGTACCATTACAACATTAGATAAGTATTTTGCAAATTGGATTTCCCGAATATGGCCTGCTTTCAACAACTCCTGCACTTCTTCCTCAATTATTTTATCCAGTTCAGCTCTAAATTGCCTTCTCTTCTGTTTAACCGACCTCACCTTTGGACTTGCATTCAAGTGGTGTTGCGTGACCTCTGAGGATACCCCTATCAATTCTCTATCTCTAAAGGCAAAAACGTCTCATAATTTCCTCAGTAATTTTATCAGCTTCTCTCTTATTATTTTTGTCATTAGAGTTCCTATCTTCGTAGTATATTCTAGGCAACCTTCTTCCAACGAAATTTCCATCAAGTCTTCATGTGGTCGAACAGAGTTCTCCTATTCATTCATCTTCTTTTCACTAAGTACACCCTCCTGCACTTATTCCCTTCTTTCTCGTTTGTTCTCACTCAAGCCTTTTCTAACCGTCAACTGATAACATGACGTAGCGACCTGCTGCTCAGATATGACTTCTCCTACTTTATCCCCCACAAGGTACTTTATACTCATGTGATATGTAGATGTTACCTCCTGTAATGCATTAAGAGCAGGTCGCCCTAATATTACATTATATGCCGACCTCCCACGAACAATTAAAAACTTCAAATCCTTCTTTGCTTGCTATTCGCCCTTCCCTAACATTACTGAAAGTGTCAGCTCACCCTCTGTAATAACTTGTGCTTTATTGAATGTGTATATCGGTGTATTCACAGGTCGCACCCTTGTTTCGAGCTTTATCTATTCCAGGCAATCCATATATATTATATTAACGGAACTCATATCCAGCTATTTCAGCTTCAATTACCAGCGCATCATTATGATCCTCCTGTAGCCCACGTTGCTCATTAGGACCAAAAGAGATAATAGGTCCCTCCTTTTGTGGTCGCCTACTTATACTAGCGACCTCCCACTTTCAAGGTCGAGCTGATTTTGTATGTTTTTTTAGTGCGTTATTAGTATAACCATCTGTTGACCCCCCTGAAATCATGTTTATTCTCCCTTTGTTCCCTCCTGCCTTTCTAGGCTCATTTTATCTCTAATTTCCTTGCTGTGGCTGTCTCAGCCTGATTTTGAGGTGGATCTTCTGGAGGTGGTGGGGGAAATGTCTATCTCGGCTCCTGTGGCTCTCTATTTTTGTATATGACCTACTTTAAATGCCCGACATTTATAAGCCTCTCAATTTCCTCCTTAAGATGCCTGCTGTTTCAACCCAAAAAGTGACCAACGCTGAGAACGCCTGGAACCTTGCACACCCACCTGATCTGCACCACAAACACGAGTTAGAAAGGACCACCGGTGATTTTCCGGTGGAAACCTCTCCGATGCTTAAGTCAATAAGCGTTTGAGGTGTTTTCCAGAAAGCAAGCAAGAATGCTTAAGAGAATGACATACCTCTCTCAGCCTTGGGGCTGAGATATTTATAGTTTTTCCTGATGGGGACCCCAGCTGGGATCTCAGGAGCACATGCCGCGAATCAAGGGCCGTTACGCAACAAATTCTGACAAGTGGTCCCACTTGTCTCTTTGCTGGGAATCTGGGAAACAGGTCTCCCCTGTCCCAGGTCTTCCTTATTTTCTTCTCTATATCACCTCGGTATTAATATCAGACTTGACTATAGTCAGGTCTTCCTTGTTCCAGATCTTCCTCAGTCTGTATTACTTCAACATCGGTATCAGACTTGACGTCAGTCCCATAATCATCCTAGCAGAGCACTTTCTCCAGCCCGGCATAATTTCCCAGTTGTTAACGACCTCTTCAACATGGATAAGACAGGAGGAATCCTGAGCGATAGCCACCTCTTCCTGATATTCTGTTTTCTCAGGAGGGTTGCTTAGATCTTCTTCTAAGACAGAGTCGTTCTAGCCCTTTCTTAATTATCTAACTACCCTGAGTAAGAGCTACCCCAAATCAGGTCTGGCGTATATATTGCCCTATCAACTCCTCCCCCCGAACAGTTGGGGTAGATCTGTAATATTCCAAGGCTCTTTTTGAAATAAATGAGGTCGTTTTATCCATTATGGTTTCTCGTACTGGGGGAATCCCGAGAAATCTGCCTGACACCCAGGCTTAATTATTGGCATTAGTGATGTCGGTTCATCTCCCCAAGTAACAAACACATCGTTCCCTTGATTACACGCCACATCAGCCCTAATCTAGGACGATCGACGCTCCAGCTCACCTCCTAGGGCACTGTTTGCCTGCCAACATTAAATGCGGGGATCCCATCAAATCCTGCCTTTATCGATTTCCGTTTTTCAAATTCATCTCTTATCTTATTATTCCCGCTGGGCTCGTCCTTCTCTCTTACTTTTCATTTTTACCTTTCCAAATTTTCAGGTTTTCTCCCTCCTCCCTAGTGTTCGGCGAATTCTCTCTCCATCTTCCTTTTCCGGCAATCGTTAAAAACCAGGTACCTTTCTCAGCCTCTTGTTTTTTATTCGATTATGATGTCCTCTCCTCTAGATATAGGAGCCTCCGCGTCTCTGCCGTCTGTTCCCCCGGGGACGGCAGTGGTCCTTTCCTCTTCTTTACCTTCCGTTCTAGAGGCGGTTGAGGTTTTTGCCTCTCCGTCATCTAGCTCTATGGACACAATAAGGGCTTCACCATCTCAGCCCTCTATTAGCCCAGAGGCAGCGCCAACTTTCCCCCTATCACCGTTAAATTCTTCGGTAGCGGCGGCCGCCGGCTCATCCTCCATTTAGGGTTTGGTATATCCCACACCAATACTCGATCATCCCAAGATCACCTCTATCCTTAACCAACACTCGATAGAGGAAATCCGTTCCCAGTACAAAATCCAAGATCCCTTCGATCCTTATCCTCCTCCGATGTGTATTCTGGCCTGTCAGGCACCGGAGGGCTGGCTAACTTTTTATGTTGACCAGTTTCAGGCGGGTTTACGTTTACCAGTGAACCCTTCAATGCTCGAGATAGCCCAGATATACAAGATTCCCATTTTTCAATTTACCCCCAATTCCTTCAGAATAATGGTGTGCTACAATCTGGCCCCATGCGTTATGCTGGCCTGGATCCAACAGCCCTCGTTTTCTATCAGCTCTTCCAGGCGAAGAGCCTGTCACCTAATTGCTTTTATCTCACAGCCAGACCTGGGGTTCATTTTATACAAAAACTCCCTTCCTCTCACAAGGCCTGGCGAAAAAAGTTTTTCTTTGTCCAATGCAATGGAGATTGGGGTTTTGATCCCTATCCCATAGAGAAATTACCTTCTTACCCACACCTAACCGCAGCAGGTAGACCTTCTCGCATTCAGAGAATCATATCTACTCTGAACGAGAATCCTATTAACATTAATGAGCTCCTCCTCCCCCATGTTCTGGATTTTTTCAACGAAACTTGCGAGACAGGTCCTTTGACCCTAGAGATTGGTAAAAGGCCTTCTCTAGCCCTGTCTAATACATTATATCTTAATGTTCGTGAATCTTATTTCCTTTTGTTCTTTATTTTCAGAAAGGATGATGCGCATGATGTTTGAATCGGCCAACAAGAAAAGCGCGGAGGCTGATTTGGAGCCTGCAGCCCGTGCGGCGGGCGCGTCTTCTGCCCCTCGAGCCCAGAGCCCTCCTTCCACCATGCCATCTCCAGGTCATCCCCCCATGAGGCGACTCCCGTCTGATTCCGACGAGGAGGACGTTCCTCCGCTGAAGAGGTCTCGTTTCACTCGCGGCAGATGTATAAATATCTCCACAGCCTAAGCTAACCCAGCCACCTCGAGAACCGCATCTGTCACCCGCAGCCTAGGCCCTCCTCGCAGGACTCCTATCTTAAACTGCTCGGGTGACGTAGCAGTTCGTCACGTAAGCGCCCAATGCGCCCCTGAAGACATGCGTGTTCTGGAGCAAATGAGCGATCGCGAGCTGCTGGAATCCTGGTGTCAGGATGAGGCGCGGGTAAACCTTTTTGTTACTCTTCTCTTTCCTCATTTGTCACTTTTTGAGTTTATAACTTTCTCTTTTTCATCTAGGCCAAAGCCAAGAGGGCTCTCTTGGCCATCAGGGCAACAAGATCTATGGCCCAATCTGACCTCATTAAGGAGAACAAAAACCTTAATGAGAAGATGTCGCAGGTCAGGGCCTTTGCCAAGGAGAAGGTCAAGGAAGTCAAGAAGCTGCAGGAGGAGGTAGACGGGATGAAGAAAGCCCAGCTGGAGACAACCCGGTCCGAGGCTCGGGATGAAGCCATTGCGGAGGCGAGAAGTTTTGCAGACGAGGCTCTAGGCAAGGCCAAGGGTGAATGGAAGGCAGAATTCTTGAATTCTGAGAAGGGGCTTAACTTGATCCAGGTGGCAAGGGACGAGGCCCAGAAGGCCTTTCTTGGATCCAAAGCTCTTTTCTCTCTGCTCTTTCCAGAAGCGGTGGTATATTACAACTACGGCTTGGATGAGCAGGCTAAGTGGGTCCTGGCCAATCCCAACGCCCCTTTTGATCGGAAAGTGCCGCTGCAAACCCCGCCTGAGCCGACCTCCTTTTCTTACGACCCTGCCAAGGACCGCCTCCATACCATCGGGTCTGCCGAGTTTGCTGCACACGTTCATTCTGTCCTTCATTCTCTCGAGCCCAGTCAAGCTCAGTCAGACCTGACTCTTGTCGTGGTCCCTCCTACTTCATCTCCCTCCCCAACCTTTGCAGGTCTGGGTGAGTTGCCTGGGGGAGCTTCTCCAGGAGGTCTGTCCGAGGACCCGGTGGACCAGCTGCCGGCGGAGCTGAGGGTAGATATGGAGGTTGACACTTAGGCCGTATGGGCTTCTTATTTCGTAGCAGACCTATAGGTTGCCTAAATATCCAGAAACCCTAGTACTTTTCTAAGACACTTATGTAGCAGACCTGTAGGTTGACACTTATGTAATCTCAGACAATCTTTAATAATGGATGCTTTTCTTTTTTGTCTTTAAATGACTCTTGAACTTCTAGGGTTTCCTAAATATCCGGAAACCCTAGTACTTTTGATTCTCTATCACGTGCCTCTGAATTCATTAAATACGTGCATGTATGCTTTATTTTTTCATCATCCATCTGAAAAATGTCTTCTTCTCCTTTGCTTGAAGAACTCAATGTTGTGAAAAGAAAAAACATCTCACTGGTTGTGGAGAAATTCAAGCTCTCCGATCAACTGGTCTTGCTCGAGGAAAAAATCGGCTATCTTTATCGCCTACTGGAGAGGAAGAGGCAGAAGAAGCGTCACTATAAAAGAGAATGGGTCGAGCTCCGACAAGTCAATCACCAACTGCAAGAAGAGAAGGCAGATTTGGCTGAATCGGTGAATCGCCTGACCGTCGCTGCTGGCGAAGCTCATACTCTTGTGGAGCGGTCCGAAAAGTATCGCCGCCATCTGCATGAGACAGAGCGTGAGCTTGGGCGTGTTCGCCGAGCTTTGGCCTCAGATCGGAGGTCTTCACCCAGATAGATTTTCTGGGCTTTATCTCTTTCGTTTCCTGCAATTTATTGTAATCAAAGTTGCCAACCTTCCTGGAAGGTGTGCGCAACCTGCTTTTTGTATTTTCCAGCAGTTTAATGAGATATATGAATTTTTTGTTTATCATACGCGTTTTCTAGATTATGCTCATTGTTTATGTTAAGAGTAACACAACCAATACAAAACAAAGAATAACAAGTAGAACAGCAATCAGATAGCAGAAAACGAGTGGGAAAAAGTGCTTAACTTTTATTCCTCAAAATCAGTTCGGATCGGCCTTAGCCGGACCCTTTTTACAGATGCTTGACCTTGAAATACAAGCTTTCTCTCTCTAAAGCTCTCTATGTTTCACTCTCTAGAAAATTGGGGATCTTCTTCTCTCTCTTGGAGAGGCTATTTATAGTTTTCCATCAAAACCCTAATTAGACACATGGCACTCTCCCATTGGTCATTCCAAAAATATCTATCCTCKCACCCACCGCCTCAGTACCGACCTCAGACRTTTCCGCCGACTTAATACCGTGCTCAGATATTTTTTCGGTGGAATTGTCRARCCCGTCAGCTYGGTGCTTCTCCTGGCCGGCCTCACCAGGCGGGAACGCCCAGCGCTTTCGCCCAAATCCTTCGCCACCCTCGGAGTGATCTCTGCTCGGCAGGCCTTCTGGGCTCGCCAGATCGGCTATGCCTCTGGCCGGCAGGGGTAGGCGGAAACGTTCGGTATGACTTCACGCGCAGCTCGCGCCGCCCTGCTAGGCATATTTCCCGAGCTCGGCAGATCGGCTACGCCTCTGACCGACAGGGATGGGCGGAGACGTCTGGCGTGGTCTCGCGCCGCCCTCCTCGACATATTTCCCGAGCTCAGCAGCTCGGCTACGCCTCTGACCAGCAGGGATGGGCGGAGACGTCTGTCATGGTCTCGCGCGTAGCTCGCGCCGTCCTGCTCGGCATATTTCCCGAGTTCGGCAGCTCGGCTACGCCTCTGACAGGCAGGGATAGGCGGAGACGTCTGGCGTGGTCTTGCGTGCAGCTCGCGCCGTCCTGCTCGGCATATTTCCCGAGCTTGGCAGCTCGGCTACGCCTCTGACCGGCAGGGATGGGCGGAGACGTCTGGCATGGTCTCGCGCGCAGCTCGCGCCGCCTTGCTCGGCATATTTCCCGATCTCGGCAACTCGGCTATGCCTCTGGCCGGTAGGGATGGGCGGGAACGCCCGGCATGACCCTCGCACAGCTCGCGCCACCCTGCTTGGCAGGCTTCTCGAGCTTGTCAGATCGGCTATGCCTCTGGCCGGCAGGGGTAGGCGGAAACGTTCGGTATGACTTCACGCGCAGCTCGCGCCACCCTTCTCGGCAGGCTCTCCGAGTGCGGCCAGGCGTCGTCGTGCAGACACCTTTGGTAGGCCCGGTGCGCCATCTGCTCAGCTCGGCGGTAACCCTGTCCGGGGGACTCGATCCCCGACCAACTTTCTTGATCGACTTCGGATTGTTCGGCTCGGGTTCAGCTAGGGACAATAACGACCACCAATACTCATATAAACTTAGAATCGATTCTCTTGCC